>CAMKVN010000544.1:0-27076 GCA_946474995.1 Funneliformis geosporum | reverse complement strand
ACCATCTAAAAGTTACTTCCGATTTGCTTACCTTAATTCCCAAAATAAGAATTTCCTAAAAACAAGAACAAAGAAAGGAAAATGTCACAAAGATCACTTCCGATTCGCTTACCTTAATTCCAAAATAAGAAATTCCTAAAAAAACAAGAAAAAAGAAAGGAAAAGGTTAAATTTCCGCCTTAAAATCACCTCAAAAAAAAAGGAAGAAATAAATTTTTTCAGAATATTCCGAAAGTTTATCAGTTTTATACTGTAAACTAAACTAAAATTTCAGTTAATCCGAAATTTAGACTATTTATCATAAATGCTGCAAATGGATGATTTTGTATCATCCGATTGCAAAATCAACCGAACGATGACAAAATCGTTCAAAAGGAACGATATTTGATCATTTCTTAAGAATGATATAGAAAATCGTTCGAAAGGAACAATAATTTGATTGTTCCTTAAGAACAATATAAAAAATCGTTCTATTAGAATGATAGTTTGATCATTCCTTAAGAACAATAAAAAAATATTGTTCTTTCAGAACGATGATGTATCGTTTCAATAAAATGATGAAAAAATCATTCTTTCAGAATGATGATAAATCATTCCAATAGAATGATGATATATCATTCCGAAAGAACGATAAAAAAAATCATTGTTTTAAAGGAATGATGATGTATCGTTCCAATAGAATGATGATGAATCATTCCAATAAAACAATGAAGTATTGTTCTGAAAGAATGATAAAAAAAATCATCGTTCTAAAGGAACAATGATGTATCGTTCCAATAGAACGATAAAAAAATCATTCTTTTGGAACGATGACGTATCGTTCTAATAGAAGGATAAAAAAATCATTCTTTTGGAACGATGAAGTATCGTTCTGAAAGAACGATAAAAAAAATATTGTTCTTTCAGAATGATGAAGTATTATTTCAAAAAAACGATAAAAAAAACATTGTTATTTCAGAATGATGATGTATCGTTCTAATAGAACGATAAAAAATATCGTTCTTTTCAAAATGATGATGTATCATTCCTTTAGGGATGATTTCTATCATCTTTTTGGGGATGAATGTTCGTTCCTTTTGAGACGATTTCTATCGTCTCTTTTGGGAACGAATGTATCGTTTCTTTTGAGATGATTTCTATCGTCTCTTTTAGGAACGAATGTATCATTCCTTTTGAGATGATTTCTATCGTCTCTTTTGGGAACGAAGGTATCGTTCCTTTAGGGACGATTTCTATCGTCTCTTTTGGGAACAAATGTATTGTTTCTTTTAAAATGATTTCTATCATCTCTTTTAGAACAAATGTATCGTCTCTTTAGGACGATTATGCTCAGAATGTTTTTATAATTTTCGTAATAATCAGCTCAACAGATTTCAACTAGTGAGATATAGTCGATTTATTGCCAAATCTTGAGCCTAACTGTAATTTTGCTGAATATTATAACCAAAAGGTCTTAATAACGAAATAATGCTAAATTATGTGTTATATAACAAATTACTATCGATTTTTGTAACTTAAGCCGAATTTTTTTTGAATCACATGATCGAATTGGCTGAATGTTTACCAAAAGGTATTAGTACTGAAATAATGCTAAATTATGTGTGATGTAACAAATTACTATTGATTTTTGTAACTTAAGCTGAATTTTTGCCAAATTACATGACCGAATCGGCTGAATGTTTACCGAAAGGTATTAGTGCCGAAAGAAATGATTTCAACTAGTGATTATTATATTATAATTAGACTATTAACTATTAATTATAAGTTAATGTATTATTTCAAAATATTTTATTTTTAAATAATTTACATCACGTTATATTAGTAAATTTCTAGATAAAATTGCTAGTCTATAAATAAACTATACAAAATTTGAGATAAATTAGATAAATTAGATAATAAAATAAAATAACTTTAAATTATAAAATTAAGAAAAGCTATATAAGTTTATTCATTAATCAAGCAAAATAAAAAAAAATAAATATTGGATTAATTATTTATAAATAGTAATGATAATAAGTCCTTTATTAAAAGTGTATTATTTTAGATTTTTTTATTATATGATTTTTGCAAAGTATAGTTATTTATAAGATATAAAGAAATGATTGTAAATTATACTTAGAAATGTTTATTAAAATGAAAAAATAATCAAAGATATGTTAGAATATGAATAATATAAATCATAAAAAACTCCTATATTATTTGATTTAAAAGATACTGTTACATACAGTTATTAACTATATATAAAAGAATGGGTAAGTAAAAGGTTTATTTATTTAAATTTATTCATTAATTATAATTGAAATTAACTTAAAACTATATAAATAAATTATTGTCTTAATCTTTAATGCTATAATCAAATACGTATTTTATTTAATATATTTCATTATAGTTACAAATAAAAAGGAAATGAAATAAATGCTAATTTAATACTATCTATTTATATTATCTAAGGAATCTAATACACAAGAATTAATTGTCTGAAAGCCTTTTTGTTTATGAAACATAATGACTAGTAGGCTAATTGATTAGTAGATTATTCGACTAGAGATGATTTGGCCTATAATCTATAAAAAATCTAATAAATCTTAGATAAAATTGGAACACAATGCCCTGAAACTAATAGAATATTATAGAATAATTATTTTATAATTTAATTAAGTAATATATGTAACAATATATATATATTTATGATATTCTAAATATAATTTAATATAACCTTCAAAAGTATGTTAATCATTTTTTTTTTTTTTTTTTTTTTTTTTAGAAATCTTAAGTTCAAAAGGAAATAAAATTTGATTATATTGTTTAATATTTTAATTATTAAAGATTTTCTATTTATTCAGACCTAATGAAAAATATGGTATAAAACATATAGGCTATAAAAAAATCAGAGAAAATGTTTACTAAATAGCAATATTAATAAGTATTAATGATCAAAATTTGTTAATGATAATTATTATAGAATAGTAAGTTGAAGGTATTTTAGAAGATGATTTATGGAATTTCTGGTCACAAATCATGAAAAGGAGTAAGAACTTATAAAAGTTTAGATGAAGCAAGAAAATTTCCGAATATAATTAGCTTAAATCCTTTAGATATTGAAAACATTGAAGTGGAAGAATTTGAATATTTTCTTGAAAATTCATTTACTAACTTTAATGATAATTTTTATAGAAGTAATTCAGAAAGTTCAGGTTAAATTTTATATAATTTTATAATTTATTAATTTTTATGATTACATAAAGAGAGTATTAAGTCCAAGTAGAGAAGTGTTAAGTTCCAATGAATAGAACCCTAATGAAAATTCGGATTCAAAAATAAATAATAACCCACTCATAAAAATAATAATGGTAAATTTTTTTAACGCATTTTAGATATTGATTATTACTCTATTTTAATATTGCTAAAAGGCAAGAGAAATTAAAATATATCAAATGCAAAAACAACTTTTCAAAGAAAAAAGAGAAAATCTGAACTGGATATCCAAGAACAATCTGAATTTTCAAAAATTATTTTTCCTGATAAAGTTAAAGATGTACATACATGTTCATTAATAGTATGAATAGATATATTTCTATAATTTAAATTTTCGTATCAAATTACTTTTTACAAACCAGTGAAGTGATAAGAAATTCCACCGGTGTATACATAATACCGAGGGGATAAGATTTTATTACTTAAACATAATACAAATAATACAAATAAAATAAATTCATCGCTATTATATATACTACATTAAATGCTTTTAGAGAGATAACTGGTCGGATATGATACTTCTATGTGGGATAATTAATTTTATGCACAGGATGCCAAAATTTTTTTAAACAAATATGATAAAAAAAGGGTAATAGTATGAGGGTAAAGAATAAGTAAATAGAGAAATAAAAAGTATATAAGTTTGATAAATAAAAATACGAGTGCTTTTTTTGTGAAAACCTTATATCAAATGACACAACCAATCATCGTAATTTAACCCTTCAGGGAAAGTTAAACATTATCAATAAAGAAAGGAAAAAATTATTGAAGCATAATTTAAAATTTCTAAACCAAGACTTGAATTAGTTTCTGCTGAAGCAACACCTTATTTTTTATTATGGAGGGGATTTGGCCCTGTTGGTACAGTTCTATTGCTTTCTTCTACATCTTCTACAGGTGGTTGTATATCATTTACAGAATCAGATTCTTGTCTTTTATTAAAGATTACAGGAGATGATTGAACAGTAAGTATAAGTGCCAAAAAGATTGCGAGAACTAATGTTGGTTTCATGATGAATGAGCCGTTTAGTATTTTTTATTTTGTGAGATTTTTGAGATATTGCTTTAGTAAATAGAATGAGATGGCATTTATATATACACAGTGATGTGCGCTGGATGTTTTGGTTCCAAACCTTCTAATTAGAAATTATTTGATGTAATTCGTCTAATGAATATCAATCAAATCTTGCTTCAAAGAAAAAAAATTAATCTGCAAATCTAATTTCGGCTATCATAATAATTGGTGGTAAGGTTAGATGATCACGTAAAGCATTTAAATTTGCAGTGATCATCTCCGTTTCCACTTCTCAGTAGTCAAGAAATGCCCCATTCCCTGTCCCAGTTTCTTGAATCGACATACTCAGCCATAGTTTAATTCTTTTTTTTTCTAGTTCCTCGATCCTGTGCTTGAGATCTCTTTCATAGCGTTAGCATTCTCTTGGCGTTATCAACTTTAAGCTCGTTAATTCGTTGCTTCTGTTTAGATTGCATTATCGATGATGATTTTTTATATCAGGTGCGAGATTTTTCTAATCAAAGGAGATTACAGAAATGTAAATTTTTTTCTCTAGCTCACCAAGAAAATAATAAAATCATGTGACGGGCAAAATCTCAATTATTTTTATTATTTTTATTATTTTTTTTCGCTAGTTTTTACCGTCATTGGCTTAGAAGCATCAATTGAAAATAATCATGTGAGTTGGCATAAACCCAGCCAAGAAAATATGTGCAATATTTGTCATATTTTTTTCACGACACATCTTTGTAAAGGATCGCTGATGTTAGAATGAAACAGAAATGGATTATTTCCGTAGATCTATCTCAGAATAAATATTTCCCAATAAATGTATTTACGCCCAAATAATTGACTAATTTTCGCAAAAATATTCATGCGAACATTTTTTGATATACAGTATACCTTTAAGGATAAAAGTTTTTTTTTGTTTCGAACTACGCCACGAACGAATAGTATAGAGTAAAGAAAAGAAACGTTGTACTATTACATGAAAAAAAGTAAAAAAAAAAAAAAGTGAGAATTGGCGGCATTAAGCTCTAATATCGTTTATTTACTTTTATATACACTCAATATTGTAGCTCATTGGGACAATTACTTCAATAAAATTTTATTATAAAACAAATTTTCTATTGAAGTGCCTTACGGCCTAGCCTATAATTTTCAAAATAAAATACCCATATCGACTATGAGTTTATAGGCTTATTCTAACTTTTTCGTTTTTAGGATTGATGTTGCAAGCGCCGAGTCAGGATCTTAATAATTAGATTTTTTCAGTTCGAAGCGGGATATATCATGTTAGCGTCGATAAATATATTATGCCGTGTAATCGTAAAACATATAACAGCGCAATTATAGAGAAGCCTTGGCACTTTTTCTTCTTCCCATTACAAAATATTTGAAAGGAAAGCTAAGCTTAGTTTATAATAACAAGAAATAAAATTAATACATTGCACCAAAATCTGATATTTTTATTGATCGCATCATTCGAAATCGTAATTATTATTTTCGAGATGATAAGCCAAGGTGTTCTAACAATGGAAATAATCTAGGGCATTTTTTTTAGGGAAAAGTTCCATCAGATTCGTCCTTTATTGTAAATATCTAATGGGACCACGAGATTATAATTTTGAATGGACTATCTTAAAATTAAGCAATGAGCTTCAACGAAAGCTGAATGAAAAAACGATGCGACATTTCTAGTTAGGTCATTGTCTTCTTGACTAATAAACGCGTGAGAAAAAACCATAATTGATATGAATATATATATGGGTCATTTGCTATTAAATCAGGTTACGAGACTTAATAAATCATATGATCCGAACATGAATTTTAATAGCAGACCTCCTTATACTTATCTGTGCCTTACTGCCTTATTCCTTTTTAGCGGGATAAAAGGGATTTTCTTCGTATCCGTGGGACAATATTCTGAATATACGAATAAATCTGAAAATACTTGGTCGAATTTGCGGCCCCCTTTTAATAAGAGGAGTACATAATTTTGTCAATCGAATAGCGCTGGCACATTAGCTAGTTATGGATAAAATCATCGAATGGATTGAAAAGGAGGGAAATAGGAATTAGTTAGTTTTTACAATAGCATCAGTAGTAATAACAGTAGCGTATTGCGAATTAATATGATGCTTTTACCCTCATTTATGGTCTAAGTGATCATATACACATCAAATGACTTACCCGAAACATTTGTGCCCATCCTAATTTTTTTATCGGGTAGGAAGAAAACGCTTACTGAACTCTTTATCCTGTCCTATTTGTTAACAGATTTGTCATTTCACTGCAGGAGAAAACTATGGAAACTTATCAAAATAGAATAGTCTTAGCAGAAAAGTTTTTACTAATTTGCAAAGACTTGAAACCATTTCATGGGTTAAAAGTACCTATTTCCAAAGATGATATTTATAAGGATAAATTAACAGATGAGGTAATAGATAGAATAATAGGCTCATGACAATATAATATAGCTATATATGTTTATTTTAATGATCATGGTATTAGAATAATCGTATATGCATACGCTAATTTACAACATTTTGATCTCGGAATGCTAAAAGATAATCAGTGTTGCGCTCAATTCTTACAAGTTTATATTTATAAACGAATAAAGAAAGATAGGAGGTTTTAATTAGGCAAAATTGATGCAAGATTTATTTAATAGTCAATTTTATTAAATGAAGATCGTTTCGAAACAACTGCGGCTAAATAAAAACTATTCTTGAATATCAGGGAATTTCTAAATTTAAGGATTAATGCCTAGTGCTCCGTCGGGTCGGGTTTGAAACAAATTCGAATCCGAACTCGTTAATATTTACAGGACTCAGGACTCGAATTCGACTCGACCCGATTATTCTTTAACTCGGATTCGATTCGAATTTTTAAGGGTAAGATAAATACCGAAAGTAAAATAAATTTATTAGATAATGAAAAAAGTGCATTAAAATTAGCAAGTTTATGAGTCTTTGGTTGTACATTAATTAAATTTTGCTTTCAAATTTTCCACCAGGAATTCAAACACATAGTGAATTATATTATATCTAGGGATTGGGACAACTCTAACGGTTCGGTTCCGGTTTTGCGAGTCGAACCGAACCGAACCGATAGAGCACTTCCAAATAAAGGTTCTGAGTGGCACTCGGCACCGAACCGACCGAACAACTGAAAAAATAAAATTTTTTAAAATCAAATAAATGTAAATTATTAAAATGATAAAATTAAATAAAATTATGATGCAAAATATTATTCAATGATTATTCATTTCAGTACAAAAAATTTGCGTTACAAATTACTGTGCCACAAAATTTACCAATCGCTAATTTATTTTGTATATTTTAATTTTACATTTAAATATTCATTTACTAACATTACAATTTAAATAATTTAAATAGAACCGACTCTCGAGATCTCTCAGAACCAAATGTCAAGTGGCTCTGAGTCGCTCCAATTGGAACTTTTCCCATCCCTACTTATAGACACATACGTTCTACAGGAAATGGCACCATAATTTTTGAAAAAAAAATTATAATAATATCCTCAATTATATATACTCTATTAAAAATACATACGAGCAGTTAAGACAACTAATTTCACGATGAGTTTTTGAATTTTTATGTTCAGGTGGAAGAATATTCTCTTCAAAAAGTTCACTTCGCAATGCTTTTCATTACAAGGGTAGCTGTATTATCAGAATTAGTAAGGTCGATAGATACACTCATTATTTAAACTATTACAGATTAAAACCGCATCATCTGGTCATTCGAATCACCCGGGTCAAATAAAATCATGACCCGAACCTGACGGGTTTTAAGAAATTAGGACTCTTGACATAAAATACATAAAATGATAGTCCCGACTCGAATTTTTTCTCGAGTCGGGTCAAATGACCCTGGTTGACTCGACCGGCTCGGAGCACTATTAATGCCATCTTCTTTACAACTTGATCATAAATCCTCCATTTTTATCTAAATCCAAGAGACTACTTTCCAGAGTACAAGAGAAGGAAACAATACATTCGGATCGGTAATTAACAAAAAAAAACGTGTTTTTTGTTTAGCATCGTAACATTGTAACATCAATGAAGCCACTGTATGCATTATTGCACGTAAATGCAGAAACATAAATACCGGTAACTTTGGTCTGATGCAATGCTATAATTTTACTGATACTGAAGATATGTTACGGATTCGGGTATTGCTCGTTCATGTTCTAAACTTAAACAACTTGAGGTATGGTGGTAAGTCAGCTTTAGAAAAAGTGCTCGCTCATGCCTTAATCTAAAATACCTCGGCTTAGGGGGTATAGAACAGTGTTGACAAATGACCTTGAAATGACCTCACTTTTATTATAAATTTCAAGTCAAAATGACCAAGGTCATTTGAAAAAAAATAGTAAATGACCTTGTAATTTGCCATCACTGTGGTATGGAAATCGGTAACCTTAGTGAAAATGAATAATGCGATTAAGAACAAACAAATAAAAGAAGTGAAAAAGATCGAAAGGAGTGTAAGATCGAGAATGAGGAATTTAAAAAACTTTAAAATTGATCAAAAACTGTGGTGAGCAATCTCTTGCAGAAATATTAATTTACTTTATAGATTTCGTCACATTTGAATCGCTTCGTAGGGCATAAGTTAAGTTTTTTTTAGTTTTTTTTTATTTTGTATTTTGTTTATTTTAATATTTTTTTCATTGATATAAATATAATCAATGGCTACAAGCTTTAATACTGTGAAAGAAATTGTGGATAGTTTCACCTACGCCCGGACTTACTGCGCCATTAAAATGGATTCGATTTTTTATTCGATTTTCGATTAATTCGATTTTGTAGAATCGATTCGCACCTTACACGCACGTTTTCCATATTACATTATTTAATTCATAAATTTTGTGGGTGAGTATTTTTTTGAACGAAAAAAAGGTTCTTAGTAATGTTGTGATGATTCACGGAATAAGAAATCATTTCCAATGAATTTTTGTAAAAATGTAAGATAGAAAGCATAAAATTCTGTTAATTACAAAGACCTAAAATTTATGCTCAAAAAAATAAATTAATCCAATAAACCGAACATTGTATCATATTTTTCAATCCTGAATTGTTTTTTAACGATCTCAATATGCGTATATCTTTACAACTAGATCTTAAGAACTATACGTTGTCTTGAATTTTATATATATTAGTCAATTTTTTAGGATAATTTAGGATCATTACATCCTAATTTAGTAAAAATTCCAATCAACTTTACTTAAATAATATGTAAAATACAAACGGATACTTTTGCTGACTGTAATTTACCGTATTAAAGACGACGATATAACGAAGAAAGAATCAATGTATCACCCTCTTCACAATCTCCTACACTAACGGACGAATACATTCCAACAATATCAGAATTAGTCAAAGACCTGAATATAGAGAAACTTATTGAATATTTGAAGCAGCGAGAATTCGAAATATTACGTAAAAAAGATATTACCGGTTCTGTCTTCCTCAAGTTAACAAGGATGAACTCCGAAGCATTGGTCTTTCATTAGGAGCTGCAAAACTCTCACAGATTTTATCGAGAGTCTTAAACCGCGCGGATTAAGAGCATTTTCTTCATATAATTCTTTTAAAGGATTCAAGGATGTTTTAAAACAATTTAAAATTAACGGCAGTACTATTAACGACATTAAACAATTGACATTAGGTAAGATTTATTTTTTACCTCGTTAAGGATCAATGACAGTCAATGCTTACTGAATAAAGATTTCCTTCCTAGTACGATATTAAGTTAGAACGTTGTGTAGATGATTTGTCGACTTTATTTGCAGATGATAATGAAGCAAAACGCAGAGAATTCATCATAATACATATAGTAAAAAGAATTACGAATGAAAAGGTAACCACACCCTCAGAGTTTGGTTAGAAGAGAGAAAAATGTGGTCGGGTTGATTTCGTTGTAAAAAATACTGAAGATCTTAAATGTATTATGAAAGGCAATATAAAAGAATTAAGATTTTACTCAATGTATTATTCAATGCAGTGATGGCAAATGACCAGGTCATTTGACTAATTTTCAAATGAACCGAAGTCATGTCAAAATGACCTTGGTCATTGAGTCATGGGTCATTTGCAAACGACTTTAATTCTAAATGACAGCGAATCATCCACGGATAAATTTCACAAATCCGTAATACTTAAAAATGATCCGGATATCTGAATTTTGCACAAGAATTTTTCTTAAATTTTAATTTTGTAAGTAAATTCAGAAACATTTCATTAGTTAGTTTTGGTTACATACTTATAAAAAATAATATTTTATTGAGTTTTTGAAGTATTTTGTTTTAACATCTACAAAATATTATAAAATGACCTAAGTCATAGGTCATTTAACTTTTAAAGTGACTTAATGACTAGTGACCAGTCATCAAAGTCATTTGGGTCATTTCAGGTCACTTGCCATCACATCACTGATTCAATGTGATATTCATGTCAAGAAAATTCAAAAAAATGTACCGCGGATATGGCATTCGGGTATTATGATTATCTTTACGGTATACAGAATGGTATTTCATCTTATACATTACGGTAGGGATATCCTGTACAAGTAGTAATGAAAACGACGTAAACAAATATTGGAAATAATCGTAGGATTACTAAAAGATAGGGTGGAAGTAGAAAGGGTTCCAATGAAAAAGAAGGCTAGAGTAGAAGAAATCCACAAAAATGTTAATTTTATTAAAATCACGTGAGCTTAATGTCAAAGTTTAATTGGCTAAATTAAGTCACATAATAAACATCCGCCTTGATGATCAATTCATTACATTTCATCCTCTCCATTAACTGAACTTAAAAATATCATGACTTTTCTCTAAAGCGAATACTAACTTTATCTGGGATCTATTAATATAAACTAACTATTGTCGTTACTTTTATTGTAATCTTACAATGAGTTGATAAGTCTCATGCATGTGTAATGGTAGGGTAGTTGTTGCATAAAAGTATTTGTAAGGAGTGGGGTAAAGTTGGTAGTATAGTTTTTGGAGTTTTATAACACTTGAGTACCGTTGGTAGGATTTTATTTTAGTAGTGAGCAATTAAGTTCTGTTAATTTTCGATATCTTTGCAATCCTCTTAAAGCGTTTAATATGTCATCCTTATTAATTCCGTAATCCTTAAACTTTCAATAGTTACCATCATAAATAATATCTACATTATCTGATCCTTCTACTTCATCTGAACAAAATTTTCAATTAGTCGAGATAAATCCCCATGTAATGAATCATTTATACTGGAAGAAGCATTAACGCTACTCAAGAGTTGTGTTAATAATTGAAGGTTTGCTTCATCATCAATATTCATTTGTTTATTTTCTTTTATGTTTGATTTTGTAATTCGATCAACTATTTATATGGCTCATTATCCCAGCACTTTAAAATTATATAAAAGTTTCATAATGTAAACATAAATTTTTATATTCGTAACTAACATTTAAGGTAATATATTTACCAGTATAAAAATTTACATAATCTTCAGGTATACCAGGAACAATACATTCTCTGCATCCTTGTAAAATTTCGGTAGCTAAATCAATGTCATATTCTTCACCTTCATCTTGAAAAGATTGAAATTTACTTGATATTTCCCATATATTTCGAGCAAAAATGTCAAATATTACTAATATGACCATTTTATCAGTTTTCAAGAGATTTTGTTTTGTACAGCAATTTGAAAATGTTCAAAGAAAACATATCGCGTAAAAAACGTTTCATAACTTAGAAAATTTGTTCATGAATTAATTATAAAAAAAAAATTTATACTCCAGTTTAATTCGGTCTATTTAGTATTGAATAATTTGTATATCATTTATTTTCAAATGATTTCAACAGGAAGTTGCAATATCATCATTATTTTTGGGATTTGCATCAAATCAAAGTATAATATCTTAAAGAATGCGGATAAATATTTATATTTGAGTTTAATTTTTAATTCATTTACTAAATACTTCATTTTAAAAGAAGAAAAATATTAGAAAAGCAAAATGATTAATTTGCTTGGAAAGATAAATACATACAACTTGTAATTTCAGTTGACTTGTGCTGTATAGTGTTTACATTCGTGTTTACATTAAAGAAGAATTTATTCTGCATTCATCTGATTAACATTCGAGATAATTCTTACAGCTTACGTTTTGTAGTTAGAGACCATAAATGACTTTTTACACCATAGAGAGCTCTTGGAAATTTCGGCTTTTTACAAAAATATTATCAATTGAAAAATTATATTTTTGCTAGGCCTATTGACATAATGCACATGCATGCTGTTTACTCCTGAAGAGATTTGGCTGATATTACCATCATCTTGAAAAATATTTTATGTTACCGTTTGATAATTCAACTTTATCATATCTGATCAAGATTAAATTGCATCGTTATTGTGGAAATGGAAGTTTTTATATCCATTATCTAGAATGTTATAAAATACAAAGTTTAAATTATTTAATTGTTACAATATTAACAGTAATTGAAGTTTTCTAAAGTTTTCACTTACCCTTATAAAAATTATATTCCGTAGTGATCAAATCCAATCTTTGTACCTTTCCGTCTTTAGCAATCACTAAATATTATTTCTCAAAATCTTGTGTGCAGCTAAAATGTTTGATTCGATAAATTTGGAATGTTCCAAGAATATTCATCACCATTTTCATTAACCGATGATTTTGCCTGCTGCTATAAATACATCTCCAGCTTTTACATAAGCAACATCGCAATTAAGATCAGTAAATTTAAATCCTTGAATGGTTATTTGAAAAAGAACAGTTGGCATTGCATATTCTCGCACATTGATCAAATCAACAATGCATCACATTGCAATGACACTTTTAGCGGCTGGAAAAAATGTACATGAGACTCCGCATATTTTATAATATGGTTAATAAAATTAAATAATCAATATTTCAATATGAAAGTCTGTCATACAAAGATAAATATAAGTAACAAATAATTTATTTATTAAATAAAAATTTACAAAGCCTCCGTTATACCGTACTTGAATAACATTTTTAATTGATACAGCCAACAAACCCAACTTATAATCATTGAAAAGTAAGAATAAAATATATGATAAAATATGATTATATTATGACATGTAAGCAGTGTATGACAAGACAAAAATATCAACCATGTTCTAGTAAAATATAATACCCAAGGATCGAGAAATTATGGATTTAAATGATGATAGATGAAGAATCTATGATTGCTCCCAATGGTTGGGAAAAATATTTCTAATGATTCACGTAACAACAATTTGATTTTTCGGAAACCATTGTACTACCTGTTTTTTTTTGTTTGGTAACTAAAAGATAATGGCGTTTCCTTTTCTAATGAAGGCAATCAGAACCTGTGAAAATAAAGAAATTTGATATATAGTTTTTTTTTTATTAACAGTTAAAGCAATCGCTTAATAAATGTCGAAAGAAAAAAAGAATATTCACAAAGATATTATTTAATAATAATGATTAGTGCGTTAATAAAATTTAAAAAATGTACGCTTTGTAATTTCTTACATAAACATACCTTTTTTGTAGCTCGTGAAAAGCATCATGATCAAAACGTCATCAAAGCATTATAATGCTATTCCGTTCAGAAGACATTTAACGTATCAACTAACAATTCAACGCGCAAATGGCTCGAACAACTTTAATATCATGAATTATTTAGTCGAACATCTAATTTTCAACTCATCATGCGTCCCAAAAGTTCATAAATTTTAAGGAACTGTTGGAATGCCAGTCCATAACGGTTGGTAGTAGCTAAGCTATCCATTCTCATGCTGAAGGATCAATTTGTAACGCAGCTACTTCTTGATCTCAGTAATATGTTTCTATGACAAAGAAAAAGAACTCTGAAATTTAACTCTGAATTTTAGATTAACCGTGGCCATTTGTCATTTATAATGTAAATAGTACAAGTTTAATACTTTAAAAAAAATACAAAGAAAAAGGAAGTTATTAAATGTATATCTTCCTTTCGATACGGTGGAAGTTGAAGGAAATAATTTTTTTTTTGCAATAAATTTTAAAGTATTTTATGATGCAAAGTCACATGATATTTTCGATCTCTTTTGTACGGATCGCGCCCATTCCACATATTAAATATACCTGGTAATCCACTTAGTTTATATGTCTTCATTGTATTGTTAACAGCTATTTTTTTTTGAAAGACCCATAATCTTTTTGATTTGTTACTTGAAAAATCAATTTGTTTTTTCTATTTATTTAATTTCTTTGAAGCATGAGAGTAAGATCCACCTTCTCTATGGAAAATTTTATTGCGTGCTTGGGCACTCGCTAGAATTGTAATTTATCTAGTAATAAATAAAATATTTGATTAGTACGATTATTTTGTAATGTTAATCATAAATAAAAATAATTCCACATCGAGAATAATTTACATTCAAATATTGATTGATGTAATCAGAAAAAAAATTAAACAAGAGAAATTAATAACGAATTTAAAGAAAACATACCGCGAACTTACGGAAAGTTATAAAAAAAAAGAATAAAATTAGACCGAGCAAATATATTTTTTAATTTTTTTATAGTATTACGAGTATAATACTGTAACACACGTGATCACATATTCATATTTTATTATTCACCATAAGATTATTTTTTAACATGTACAGTTGATCACTTCGGCAGCTATGGGCTAGTTGTCGGGATGATGTGACAGCGTGGGTAAGGGGTGGGAATCGCGTCAGCGGATCGACTCCTAGTCTAGTCGAGGTGAAGTCAAAAAAAAAAATTTTTTTTACGTAATATAACCCACGTGACTTGATATCCTTAAATGGTAATGATTTTCATTCAAATTTAGTTTTAATTTTAAATCAAAATTCTATATAAAAACTTACAATTTTTTAATACATTATAAAATTTATTATAAATCTATTATTTTTAAATAAAATTTCATTTTAATAATCAAAATATTAAATATATACAGAATTTTTAACTTTAAATTTATGATTTTTTTATAAATAAATAGTATTTAAATAAATGTTTTAATATTTTAAATATAAATTTATTTATTATTAAAGTTTTTTAATAATATAAAAATAAATAAAAATTAAAAATTTTAGCTTTATAAAGAAAAATACTTTTATTAAAAAACTTTCAAAAACTTCGATCTTAAATATATGCAAATTTTACTATAAGACATTATAAATTTCATTGCAAAAATATTATTGGTTTGATAATTAAATTTAATATATTTAAAATTAACTTTAAAATTTAAGTAAATTCCTTCTAAATTGAAAGGAAAGCTATTAAAGAGATATATTACATAATTAAATAGTTAGCATTATTATAATATTGAAATAGAAATATATAATATTTTATAAGAAAATATGTTATTTAATACTAATATCAAAAAAATGATCATAGATCATATTAGATAATCTATTCAGTGATGAGGATTCTGATTTTGAAATGAAACAAATATGAATCTATTATCTGAGGTTGAAAATAAAATTATTTCTATTTAAAATGAAAATGATTTGGATAATTATATTTTTCATCCATTAACATCATCTCAAGTATTCAACTTAAAGGATTTTTGTTAGAAGTAACAATATTATATGGATTTCTATTTCAATAGATAGAAAATGATACTATAAAACAATTTTTTCATTAGCTTAATCCAATGATTATATTATTATCATGAAAGATATTAGAAGGATGAATTCTTAAAGAGACAACTAAATGGATATCAATAAAGTTGCTTGATGATGCAAAAAATAATCTATTAGGTATAATACTTGCTTTTGATAGGTGAAAGAATGTATTTCAATAACATCTTTTAAATTTTATTTTAATTAATTCTTCTGGTGATGTGATTATTTGAAAAATAATTGATTGTAAAGAAAAAAAAGGAACTGGAAATGATATTATACAAATTACAGAAAAACTATTTACTGAACTCCAATAAATAAATATTAAATTTAATAGTTTAATTACAGATTCAGCTTCAAAAAAATACTGTGACACAATAAGTTAAAATATTATAAATTAAGTTTTAATTAAGAATTTCTAATTATTTAATTAATTATTTATTTATTATAATTAATAATAGTAAATGTTTATTAAACATTATAAATTAAAATTTTAATTAAGAATTTATAATTATTTAATTAATTAATTATTTATTATAATTAATAATAGCAAATGTTTATTAAACTTTACATCATGAAAAATTATTTTTACCTTATACCTTATTTTGAATATTAAATGAATCTTTATGTAGAAGATTTCTTTAAAAAATCAAGTGTTATCACTACTTTAGTTAAACAAGCAGTTGCAATAGTTAATTTTTTTAATTAATCAAAGTATGGATTTGTGAATTACATAAAGAATGAGCTTTAATATATAATAATAAATATTATACATTGATTGTTTCTAATGAAACTCATTAAAATTTTCATTATCATTGTTTTGCAAGTTTATTAAAAACAAAATCAGCTCATAATGTATTTATTAATTTTTTTTAATTTTTTTTATTATTTATTTATTATATTTACTAATTAATTAATAACTTTTAAAATCTAACAACTAAAATAAAAGAAAAAATTACTAATGATTTTTATGATTTTTCTAATGAATATCTTGGATATATTTCAAATAATAATTAGTGGAATAATTTTAAGCAATTAGAAATGATTATACTTTCTTATTATGCTACTTTAAATTAATTACAATATTATAATTCTCGATTACATAAAGTACTTCATAGTTTTAGAAACCTAGTTATAGTTTTACAAATAAAAATTAAGTAAAACCTTTTAAAAAAATTAGAAAAAGATGGGTTGATTGGAAACAACGTCTTTTACTTTTATCATTCTTACTTCATCCTAAATATTATATAAACAAGTTTAATCCAACTATTGAAAATATTTTTTTTTCTTATTTTGAGTGATGGATTACTTATTATTATTATGCTTGGTTTAATGAAGAACTAACAAAATTATTGGTATTAGAAGCATATAAAAAATAAAAATATCTATATAATAATGCTACTATACATCAATTGATCAAAATATTTTAGAATTATAGAATTATACATATAGATATTCAAAAGAACTTTATCATATTGCAAAATAAATTTTCTTGATTGTAGTAATAACCATATCTTTAGAAAGACATTTTTTATAATAGGTTGGTGACATTCAAAATGATAAAATCGATTAGGATAAAAATTTTATTTATTTTTATTTATCTTTTATAAATTATAATATACTAATAATTTATAATTTAATATAATCTGAAAAAGTTCTTGGTATGATACAAATACAATCTTCTATATAACAAAAATTAAAATTTAAAAAAAATTGATAAAGAGGCATGCAAGTTTAAAAATAAAAATATAGCATATCTATTTTAGCTGAAATTAATGATGATGATAATGAATATAATACACCTAATGTATCGATGATGGATTATCTGATGAGAAAAATGATAATATTACAAATGGTAATATACAAATAGTTTGTGAATGGTAAAGTATATTTTCAAAATGGATAAATATGTTAGATAATAATTTAGATTTAAAAGAATCAGAAGATACTAGTATTAATTATGAAAATGATAAGAATGATATTTTTTTATTGAATATTTTTAATTTACCTCATCCTGCTATAGATAAAAATGTTAAATAGAAACTTCAAAATATTTTTATTGAAGATTTGGAATTAACTAATTATTTAGAAATTTTTATTAATAATAATTAGCTAGTATAATCAATTAATTAGTATTCAATAAATGTATTTTGTTATTATAATAATAATAAATTAAAATTTATAATATAATGTTTTTTATATTAAATTTTATTAAATAAAATTAAAGTAATTGTTTAATTACAAAGGTTGTAACTTATTTTTTAATATAAAGTATAATCTTTATAGCTTTCTTTAAATAATTATATAACACTACTTTAAATGGAACTAATTATAAGTCCAATAGTTTAATAAAATTTGGAATTGGATTAGACAAGATTCAATAGTCCAATAGTCCACAGGGTCATTACTGATTATCAGTGCTTGTATTAGAAAGAGAACATTCATATAAAAGGTTAATATATTATTATATGAGAGTGAAACTTATATTGATTTAAGTCCATCTATATGAAAAGAGTCAGGAAGAATAATATCAATAATATTGGCTAAAAGTATAAGTAAAAAAGATTGAACTGCAATATTATAATAAGCAGGTAAGTAACGTGAAAGCGCTATAGGTAAATAACACAGTTGACTTCTTAATTTATTTGGTTGATTAATAAGAGATCTACTTTAAAGACTCTATTGTTTAGATACGGAAGGTACATAAATCATTATTGGTGATGGTGAAATAAAGTATATCCTGTACATTTGTCAATAAAGCTACTGTTGTCATCTTTAACAGTGATGACATAGTGATAATAAATAAACCAATTTGAATATAAATGCTTGCCCAAAGGATAGAGTATGCAAAATCAGATTCCAAGAGGCAATAAACTCTTGTTTATAGTTTAGGGAAATGAAAGAAATAGCCAAGTGCTTATAAAAAGATAATAAAAGAACTAATATATATTCTACTTTAAGTTTTTGATCTAGTAAATTATCAATATCAATGGATTCCAAATCTTCGAAAAACTTCAAATTACAGAACTGTCTATTTTGTGATTAAAATTCCTAAGGAATAATCTGATTTGATAATTAAATATTGTGGAACAAGAAGATAAATATAATATAAAATTTAATTGTTTTGTACTGCTGCTAGGTATTAATCATTTTTTATATAAAATTATCATTTCTAATTAAATATAATATTTATTTTTTATTAATAATATTACATGCTGAATTATTTGTTATAATTACGTGATAATTTTTTGACTATCTGATTATTCTACAGTCAATGTTTTACATTAATCATCCAAAGAATTTAAAGCAAATTTGTTTGAAATAGGATTATTTCCTTTGCAAAAAAACCATTGTTATAATTCTTTTGCCCAAAAGAAAGAAAAAAAAAGGATATTTTGAACGCGAAGCTGCGCCGCATAAGATCTGCGTTTCGTTTCTCTTAATAATTCAACTTCAAAATAATTTACAAAGTTTCTAAATTATGAAAAAAGTTATAATTATAATAAAACATTTGAAAATATATGCATGAGCAAGATTAGTAGTAGTATTGGACACTTGAATTCGCTATATAGAACGAGTATTTAAACCACGAGGACTCACCCAATAATTTTATTCCATATTCTTTTGAGCGACCCAGTTGATAACTGTGGATCCTGCAAAATATAAATAAATTAATTCATAAATAAAAATACAATTAAATAAATAAATATTTTATGCACAATTGCGAAATCAATTAAGTTAATCAACAAGGATGACGCAACAAAATTATCAAGAATATGTGATACAATTACAAGAAAACGTGGGATTGGAAGTTTGAAAAGCATCTCATATGAGATTTGCAGGAAAACTGCTCGTGCATCCTTACATATAAGTGTAACATTTGATACATTATTAAATTTTTTACACGGGTTTTATTATACACTTTTATTTGACATTTTTACAACATAAATTACATAATTTCGCTCAACATAAAAAAAAAAATAAACTTAATCTTAATTAAATCATAAATTTTTAACTTACAGCATAAACTTAAGCTTAAAAAATTATTCGGATTTAACAACTTGAAAAACCTCATAATCTTCAAGATCGAGATGAGATTCCTCCTTAATAAATTTATTAATTCCATTATAGGAAAGGGAACCGTAAGAGACGATCTGATTGTTGATAATACCTAAATCACAACCACCACCAAAGCAAGGACCGCTGGTGGGACTATAATAGATGGCCTTTTGAGGGTTGGAAACCCTGATTAACTTTGAGATTTTTACAACGGGATTTCCACCTTTAGCAGCGGACTTGTCCTTCCTTTCACCTTTACCGAAACAGAATAAAAAGCTATTCTCGGTTTGATACATACTATTACCGTTAACACTATCATATTTGGGTTTCCAATCTAGGGGATTATAACCACCGATCAACAAATTCTTTTTGAAGATTTTCGTGATCGTGATGGTCGGACCCTTATTATCGCATAATTCGTGAAACCTCTTTGCATCGAAACCATCACGACTTGCCCTATAAAGTAATTTAAACTTGTATGGTACCTTTTTCATGGGTCTCACATCACATGAATAATAATTCTTCTTTTCCTTATCGATCCAACTCGCTATAGAAGAAACCTTTTTTGGAGTTATCAAAAGGGAATTTAAAGGAAACCTCGGTGGTAATGATTCGATGTAATTAATTAAAGGAAATTCGTTTAGGAGGGTTGATTCGGAAGTTGTGGAAATGGTTCGATGAGCATTAAAGATCTCTCGACAAAAATCTTTTGGCAAGATGTTCGAATAAGGAGCTACCTTATTCATGATATCATTCATAGAGATATCCAACCACCTGATTAGCGGAATGAAATCACTCAAAATTTCTTTCAAGATGTTCGTTTCTTCTCTCGTCCAATTATTAATCGTTTTCAGGATAAAGTGAGATGAAGGCATTTGAGCGATACCCCATTTTAAAACATGATTCCAAATTTGTACCTCATCTTGAACATCAAGAAAATCTTGTTTTAAGATTGATATCAAGATGGATTTGTCCAGCAATAAGAATTCCGAAGAATTAAATAAATATTTCACGGGGTCTTCACAAATGATTTCAATACAGTAATTTTTTAATGAGGAGAAGATTTCATTCTCATGACAAGATAAGGTTTGAAGGAATTTTAATGGGTTACGACGTAAATGAAATGACTGATTTTCAATAAGATAATGTAAAGCGTGTTGGATTAATGTCGTTAATTCTAATTCGTCAGACATCATTAATATTTGTAAAATATCAGACGTATCCTGATCTTTTAATTCGATTCTTCCTGTATAAAAGTATTTTAAAAGGATCTTAAATATTTTCGGTGAAAAATTTTGTTTATCAAAAACAATTATTCCACTTTCATTGGGAACGTTTTCACCATTTGTTGAGACCTTTTGAAAGTAAGGACATCTTGCATTTAAAATGAGGGAATGCGCCTTAAACTCTTTTTGAGACGTTCCTACCCCGGCTCGAATGATGACATCATGCGAATTGTGAGTACTTTCAAGTAACCTTCCGATATCTCTAGAAAAATCTTTTAACATTTGCATATTTTGTGAACTTTAAAGACAGAGGAGAGGGAATTATGATTAGATTAAATGAATATATGAATTTTAGTTCTTAATGGGTTAAAATATTATTTTGTGTAATGAATGTTTCTTTAATATTAAAAATTAAAAATTAAAAATAAAAATTGATTAAAAGAAAGAGAATGAAAAAGAAGGATGTTTATAATATTGGCTTATTTAAAAAAAATAAAACCATACGTCAGAAACTAATTTTTTGATGTGAACAATATAATAATCCCGCCATTTAATCGCCTATTTTTCTTTTCTCATCCAAAATTGATCTAGAAACTCTCATTGTTGTCGACGAAACGCTTAATGATGTAATAGTATGACCCCAGGATTTTGAAGTGATGCAAGAATTATATGTAACTATTTTTTTTTTTATTTTAAAAATAAATGCAATTGTTACGGAAATGTAAAGTGTCTTGAAAGTGGCGCGGCCGAGGCTTGAACATTTGTATGCATGTAATGTTTGACAAATTATGAAGATCGGCTAATTGGATGTACATTAAAGGCGAATTAATTAGCGAGTTGAGTTTGCCCAAGAATGGGATGTGGCTTGATTACTATCCGTTTATATTATTGAAAACAATTTGTCGTATCACTCATCATGCATGAGTAAGTAAAAATGAAGAAACAATGTATGATCTCATGTTTCTTTCTCCTGATGATATTCAACATCCGTTTTATCATGTTTCGGGGAATAAATCGGGAACGATTCGATCATCACCAAAAGAGGGAAATTTTCGATCCTGATTATAACAATGAAATTATTTATTTTGAAGCACTTTTTAACTGTTAAAAAAAACAGCTGCATAATTATATGCTAATAATTACACCTCCCCAAAAAAAATTAATTTAATAAATTCATAATCGTATCAAAGTATCACATTGTTTATTTTTTATCTTTGTATTTGTTTGTTACCTTATTATGGTTAGCTTGTCATTACAAAAAAATTGTCACGATACCAATCGGAGTTTTCTGCGCCTTCGTTTCATTCTTCGCAACCTCATTGGAGCAATGTCACATTTAAAGGTTTACTACCATTTTTGGTAGGTATATCGTTTATAACAAATAATCTTCGGTTATTTGAGAGATATGTATATTTATTTTATCTTTTCTTCGGAAGATACCATCCTCAAACGAAGGATGTCTCCGTATAAATTTGTAATTCTACAAAAACAGGTGTTTGTGCGACCGTGAAACGAAAATGTGTCGTCTTTTTTGGAATATTATAAAATTAAAAATAAATAAATGATTCCAAAAGTTAGTTTGATATTAACATCAGTTTTTGCCTCAAAAAGGAATCTCAAAATATTCAAAACCAATCCACATGGCATAACAAAACAAATATATATTTTTTTCCAGTAACACTTTTTAAACAGTTTGAATCGTTTTCTTTTTTTTTGATATCAATCAAATCAATCTCGCTTCTTCATTAATTTCATTAGTAGGAACTACTTTTTTACAACAAAAACAATCCTTCCTATTATTATTGTATTTCCTAATCTTACAATTTCGTGTTACGGTTAATGTTTAATGTTTGCTTATTTAAATGAGCGACAAAAAAAATTGGACATTAAAACGATCAACACTTTTTATGTTGTTATGCATTGTTTGTACTACAAGTTTAATTTACTAATAAAATTAAAAGTAGTTATTTTCCTTCTTTTTTATTATTTATTCTGAAATAAAAGTTGATTTTTTTTTTAAAAAAAAAAAAAAGTTCCTCAGAGCGTCTTTGTAGGTAAAATAATATAACGAACGTTCATAACGTTCTAAACGATCATTAAAAAACCAAAAGAAAATAGAAACCTAAAGAATCACATTTAGGTAAGTAAAACGATCGCTTCACATAGCTTCACATGGTTACCAACCATTGGAAAATTCTTCATAAAGTTACTCAAAAAAAGGTTCCAGATGGATCCTTCTACGAAATTTTTCATTCATTCTCATTTAAGAGATAAATATCTTTTTATTTTCATTTCATGTTTCCTTCATTTTATTCTTTATTTATTTAGTTTTTTTACCTAAATAATTTCTAGCAATAGTTTAAATATTCCTCAAAAAAAATACGTGCATGAATAGCAGATACTTATATATGCTCACATACGCCTAAAAAATGATTTTATTGTTCATTTATAGTTCAAATTGAAATATTATTGTTTTCTTTTATAGGTCTCTTCTAATACTTTTATTCATTTATTCAAATTTATTTTTATAAGACGGAAAGGCGTTTACTTGTTTCCCGTGAGCGTTCGAAAAAAGGATCTTCACTGTGATTAATAAGCCGCAGTTAATGAAATTCTGTAAGTTATTTACGTAAATGTTTAATAAGTGTTGAAAAAAAGTGAAAATGAATCAAGAAGGAAAAAGAAAATAAAGTAAAGATTAATATTTGGTGATAGAATAAAAAAGACCAAAATAATACAACAACGCTTGAAAAACCTTTTTTTTCCGGTAAATCTATTTATAAATGAACAGGAAACATTCCTTTCCTCCTTTCTTCCTTTCTTCCTTTTTTTTTGAGGAGACATTTTTATTTTATTTTAAATTTTTTTTTTAAAAAAAAAATAAAATAAATAAAAATAAAACGACAAGAACTTTAATATTAATCCTCCATTATAGAACTGCAAATCACGTGGATCACTTCTCGTTCTCCTAATGAATTCAAAAAATATCATTGCATTTAGAATATAAAGTAGATAACATGGAACTTTGGAAGAAATTCTTACATAAATATAATAGAAAAATATTACCTATAGGTAAATTATTAATAATAAATTATAAAGTGTAAAAAAGTCGTTAAATTCATTTGTTTATTCGTTTAATAGATCCAATTATATCTAAAGAATATAAAAGAAGATACGGAATAAAGAAACGAAAAATAAGCAAAAGAGATAAACCCTTCATTGAAAGAAAGGAGAAAGAAAAAAATGAAATTGAAAAAGCAAATGAAAAGGGGAAAGGAGAAGAAAAAAAAATCGTAAACGAGGATGCTGATCAACCGAAGACAAAATTATCCGAAACTACTTCTGTTTTAAATAATGAAAAAATTGAACCCACCGCCACTCAACCAACAGAAAGTCTAAAATCAGAGCGATCAAGTTCAATCGATAATATTACATCTCCACCAACAAATCAAGGTATTTTCCTTCTCCAACATGTACTGTCGTAATTCCAACACAAGAATCTCCTACTGACAATAGTGAAAATATTCCATCTCTAAAAAATGAAGCAACTCCAACACAAAATTCTACACCTTCCGATGTTGCAAAGGATACCGAAAATGGCGTGAAGAACCCTTCTATCCCATCCCAACCGAAACAGCCTCCGGAACAAAATAATCCTTCTGTAATCCCGAATAATCCGGTGCTTCCTCCAATCAATTCACCTCCAATTATTAATCCTCCAAATCCCAAAACAGATGAAATTCCTAATAATGATCACGTTAAGGAAATTTCACCAGGAAAAAACAACAACAATAATGACAATGACAACAAAGACGACACCCGTTCCAATGACGCTAACAAGGATAAAAATGTCAATGTTAACAATAATCAAAATGATACCAATAGTAACAATGACAATAATAATGATAACAATGACAATAACGATGGTAATCTACCAAATTCATTAACATTAAATTCATCCCCAACTATAAAATTTACTACCATCTCTCCAACTAACACTTCAAATCCAAATGATATATTTAATCCAAATAATCCAGTTTCAAAACCTGCAATAGTAGGAATGATATTCGCAATAATTTTAGCATTGATTGTTCTTGTAATTATATTAAGAAAAGTTAGCTTCAAAAAGAATTATCTTAGATCACGGAATATTCATCAACGATTATTAGATAATGATGAGGATAATAACTATTATAATGATGTTAATGATAGAAGTATTTCAGAAAATACTCAAAAGAATAATTCTTTTTTTGTTTTAAACAAACCACAAAGGACAATAAGTAAAGATTACTCAAATAGATTTGAAGATATTATTAATGTTAATCATGTTACTAATGGCTTATCAAGATATAAAGTAAATAATATTTATAGCAAAAATCCAGTTATAAAGCATGATAGTATTGATAGTAGTTTAAATATGAGTGTAGATATTCCTTTTCCTCCTAAAATAGTTAATTGGGAAGAATGTATGAGATAATTCTAATAAAAAAATGTTAATAATTCTTGTAAATTACTATAAATCTGACTAAAAATTTTTTATTTTTAATAAATTAAAGATCCAAATAATTCAGATTTAGATTCTAAAAAAAACCAATCTGAATTAAGTAATATCTATATTAAAACTAAGTTTAAATTATTTTAATGAAATTTATATTTCCTTTAATTAAATATTATTTTTAATCAAATGATTATACTAAACTTATTATTTAATTAAAATAAAATTAAAATGAATTATATAATCTAAATCATTTTGAATTATACTAAAATAATTTAAAATTAAAAAGAATTAAAATTCAAAATATAATCATAATATTATTTTAATAAAATCAAAACTTTTTTAATAATTTTTACAATTTTGATAAATTTAAATTAAATGTAATAAATTTGAATAGATTTAATTAAATTTAATAATTTTATAATTTTTGATTTTTAATTTTATTTAATATTATTAATTTTATAGGTTTAATCAAATTATATTATATTACAAAAATTTTTTAATAAATAAAGTAATATTATTTATTTACTATTTTATTTTACTTTTTTTTTGTATTTAAAAAATATCATTATAAAATTTTATTATATAATTATAAAAAAAATATAGTATAAAAATAATTTCTATAATTATATTTGAATTACATAATGTTTGATTTTTAGGATTTCGAGTTTAAAAATATTTGAAGTTATCTATTTATTTATAAAAAAAATCTTAACTAAACTTCAAATATGTTTTTTTAATAAATGTTTAATAAATTTTTAGATTTAAGAAAAAGTAATTTTAAAAGGTTTTAAAAAATGTTTTATAATTATAAATTATATATTAAAATAGATTTTAAGTAATATTTTTTAATTGTATATAAAATATTAATTATATATTGAAAATTTGTAATAATTTTAGATTTTATAAATACTAAATATTTAAAAATAAAAAAATTAATAAATTAAAATAAATTAAAAAATAAATGATAATATAAATTATAAATTACAAATAGCAATCATATAAAAAAATCAATAAGCTTTTTAATAAAATTGATATAAAAAAAACTTGTTTTATTATTTTATTAAAAAACAAGATATATTAGTTTTAATATCTAATAATATATTTTTAAAATAAGACTATCAAATAATATATATATTATTTAAGTTATTATTTATATAAAAAAAAACTATCAAATAATATATATATTATTTAAGTTATTATTTATATAAAAAAAAACTATCCCTTCAATGGTATTCCTTCCAAATTTAGAAGAAATTTTACTTACACTTTAAAGTTAATTTTAAGTATATTAAAAATTAATTATTAAGCTAATAATATTATTATAATAAAATTTATAATGTTTTTTAAGTAAAATCAAAATAAAA
>CAMKVN010000543.1:0-27078 GCA_946474995.1 Funneliformis geosporum | reverse complement strand
TAGCATTCGTGCACAGTGAGTTACAGGCAATTAAAGGCAAGCAATGCCACTTGCGTTTCTTTTGGAAGCCACTGTATTTATTTATTATATACTTAAATTTTATTTAATTGAATCATTAGATATTTAGAAAATATATTTCAAAAACTACAACTAAAATCTCAAATCAAAAATATTTATGCATTTACATTTACAAACATATCTCAGTTTTCACCGATTCAAATTAAATGAAATTTTAATATATTATATATTGAGATTGTATTAAATATATATATAATTTTGAACTAATTCTGATCGGAGCATCTTGAGATATACGATGTCAAACTTAGTATTCGAAAACTTTTAGCTACCCTCTGTAGCAACCCCTCCAATACTTTTGGATATAGGCCTTTTATTTTGGCTTGGTTTTCATGCTCTATAGATCACATGAGAACATCCCGATTATTGAATTTGAAATTTATTTCATGAAGCTTTTTATCACTTTTCTTTAGAGATTTGGCATGCTTTCAAGATAAAATAATTTTATTGGATGAGAAATTGTATGTCATGATAAGACTCAGATACAGCAAAGTCTAAGTCAGTTACAGGACGTCTATTTTTGAGACCTTTTACCAGTAAGAAAATATAGGCTCCAGGGTATTTTCCTGTTTTCGTTTGTTCACATGGAATTATACAGGTTAAAATTCCTTTCTGTCACGCACTGACACTTAAAAAATTACACACTTTCATTCCTATTGCAAAATAATATGTATCGAATAATAATATAAATGCTATACTTGTAATCTCCTTATATTCATTGATTACATTACGCTTGACTATTAACCGCTGACAGCTAAGAGCATTGATAATGCAGTATTTGGCAACTTAACGCATCTGCTCAGCCATTGTGGCATTGGTTTCTTTTAATGCCCTTTCATAATATTTGTTCATGTGGTGAATAGGTAAATCCACTTTGTTGTCAAGATTACACTCCCTTAAGTAATATGTGAGACTACTTTTTTCAGCTTTAGGGTAGAATTTCTTAAAATAAGGTCAGACATCAATAGCCACACATCCGAGGGTTTTAAGATGCCTCGAATAAAAGTTCCCATCGTTTACTTTTATCATATTACACTGATATTGCCATTTTGTAATTTTTTCTAGACTCATAGGTTTGATAGACATATGGTTGAACATCAACTCAAGAACTCCTAACTTCTTGGCCTTCTCCACAATAAATGGCCAGTCATATTGAGAGTCATTAAACCCTATTTGTATATCCGGGGATAAAAGTTTCTTACACAAGGCGAAGGTTTTTAGCAAATTAGTTTGGTTTTCACATATAACTGTGATCCAGTTCGGGTCTGACGCAGTTTCGACATCGACAAGGCAGAACTGTTTTAATGGATTAGGGTCATCTTTCCAATGAACTGTCATGCCAATCATGAATACGTTATCTTCTTCGTATTTTGCATTAGGTGCCCCACCCATTCTTCATGAACTGTATGTCTCTATGTCCCATGTAAGGACTAGAGTGCGATCCTGTGAAAGTGCTAAGGAGAATAATAGATTATTATAATCATCCTCACTTGTTGGATTGTAATTATTCATAGAAACTTGGAAGAGATAAGTACCTCCTTGAATATATTCGTGGAAATAATTACTTAACGTTGCCCAACTTGAAAGAGGTAATCTTTTTTCACAGGCTACTTTGCGGTAATAATATATTGGGGTTAGATCATCAGAAGCTGTACAGATACCGACTTCACGAACTGCCTTTAACGCATTATACCGGTCAAATTGATTCCAAGTAATAACACGTATATATGATTTTTTCTCTGTATGATACCCTCGAAGTGGGAAAGCACTAATATTCTCGATCCCAAATTTTGATGTACCTTTGAGAGTATTGGATAATATATTTACTAATCTGGTCTTAAACGTAGATAGTGGCATCTCTTCAGGTACTTCGACATCAAAGAAAGGCTTAATGCCTGTAATTTTTACGATTGCTTTTTGTCCATTAATCAAAGTACCAGTAATACGCAAAATATAGAAAGAGATACCATTTACATATTCAGAGGTATCATCACTAACTTCAATAGGCATGAAATGTATGGGTTTCTTGCCCGATAAGCTTCGTTGAAGTATATTGGTCATCCTATCATCAAATTCTGTCTCAATATTATTACGTGATGGTATACCAGCTAAAGACTCGGCGCCGTCGTAGCGGGCGAGAGTTCCGCGATCAGTTTGGACGAAATTAGTTTGTGTATGCATGATGTTAGTTTGAAAATATTTATATTACTTTATAAAATTCGGAAATGTTTAATTAATTTTTTTCAGAGGATGTAAAAAGAGGCGTATAGCAACCTAGTAAGCAAATCGTAAAAGGAAGGCAAATGAATATGCAACTGAAAGTAAGGCTTCTGCGTAATCTATTATATAAATATTGGCAGAAGCCCCCATCTGAACTTAGTAAGCAAATCGCAGATAAATCGATTCTTAGTAGGTGATATTTAGGGTAGTCTTCTTTAGAATTATATTATATAAAAATGGAAGAAGACTACCCTATCACTAATATGTATCCGGATATATGTATTCAGGTAGCCTTTTTCAGAAATATTATATAAAATAATAAAAGAAGGCTACCCTAACACTAGTATGTATGCATCACCTGATGAATTATCTGCAGAAGCCCTCATCTTGATGATATGTATTTGGGTATGGTATAGCCTCTGCGCCACCCGTCGCCTCTTTTTTTACACAATTTCAGAATTTTAAAAGGCAACCAAATAGGCGCAAAGGGTAAGTACTTCAATATGCAATCTAGCACTCAGTCAGGCGCAGGAGGCCAGTACCCTCGACATAGAACCAGATATCCAAACAAGGCTGGAAAGCTTATAACTACAATATAGAAATGGGTATGCAAAAGAATCAGAAACAAGAAGAAAAGCGTGGTATTCAGATCTCATAGTGGTAGTTAGATTAAATGGTGGGTAGTAGTTAGATTATATAGTGGTAAATGATATGAATATCAGGAAGGGTTTAAATGGATAGCTAGAATATAAAATAGATATCTGACGCAAGAAAATAAATAGATTGAATGGTGATAATTAGATTATATTATTTAGATTATATGGTGGTAGTTAGATTATATCTTTTAGATTATATGGTGGTAGTTATATTATATGGTGATATTTAGATCATATGGTGATAATCAGATTATATAGTGGTATTCAGATTATATGGTGATATTCAGATTATATAGTGGTATTCAGATTATATGGTGGTAGTTAGATTATATGGTGATATTTAGATTATATGGTGGTAGTTAGATTATATGGTGATATTTAGATCATATGGTGATATTCAGATTATATAGTGTTATTTAGATCATATGGTGATATTCAGATTATATAGTGGTATTCAGATTATATGGTGGTGATATAATCTAAGGTAAGTGGAATACCACCATGTGATATAATTATATCACATGGTGGTATTCCACTAAGCCAACTGGAAGAAAACTGTAGTAATTTAGTTTTTTCAGTTAATATTGCATTATTTAGAATAGGTTAGTATATAATCTATAAATATATATATAAATTATTGTTAATAAAAGATATTTCTTTAATAGCTTTTCTTTCAAATTTAGGGAATTTTACTTACTAATTAAAGTTAATTTTAAAAATTAGTTATCAAACAAAAAAAACATCGTTAAATAAATTGTAAAAAAAAATTACATTAATTAGTAACTTTTTGCATTAATTTACAAAGTTTTGAATATTTTTTAATAAAAGTATTTTCTTTATAAAAGCTAAAACTTATAATTTTTATTTATCTTTTATATTAAAAAAAAACTATACAAAATAACATTTATATATTTAAATATTATTAATTTATAATAAAATGAAAATTATTACTATTTAAGGAAATAATTTAAATAATAATTTAAATTATAATAAATTTTATTAAGTAATTTAATAAAGATTAATCAGTTGATACTATTAATAAATATATATTTTTTTTTTATATCAAAGTTTTAACCAAATTTTTCATTAAAACTCATAATAAATATCATTCTTTTGTATTAACATTAACTAAATTATTTTCTTTATAAGAACGTTTGATAAATTAATTATAGTTCAAATTTTTGAATCTATATTAGGATTATATACAAGATAAATACTAATCAATTTTATATTAAATGAAAGAAACTAAATTGTAAGTTTTCTAAAGAAAATGGATAAAATAATAATTGATATTGTACCAATACGTTATTATATACATAATGATAGTATTCGTTTTAAAAGGAGTCTATTATAAATAATTTTGCTCATAAATTTTTTATCGTAAATCAATAATATCAAGCTTCATATTGTTATCCAAGATGACGTGACCTTGACCCACAATATTCTATAATAATAAGAGAATATATTTTAATAAAAAAAATAAATATTATTAATAAAACATAAATCAAAGAAATTCAACAAACTTTGTCAATGGGTAAGTTGGAATTATGAGGGTGAAATCCTCTTTGTGTGCATTGAAGAACAGTCTGTAATCCCGGTGGATTAGTTAATCGAAAGATTCCAAAGCTATTTAAAGGAATAAATATTTAATGATTATTAAAAGACCATAATGTAAGATAAGAAAAAGTTAATCACATACTTTGGTTCATGCCTTGGTGCACATACAATAGCAATTGCCTCTGGAGATATAACTTGATAAGAAGAGTGTGTATGCAAATCCATCGAACTCATAAAACAAGTTTGTGATGGATGTGTCTAAAATGAATTCAAATAATATATTTTAGCATTCTGCCATAACTATAATCTGTTCATATTGAAATACAAAGTATTCACATGTATCCACCCTTGCAGCATTAACCCTTTTTCTTCAGCATATTCTATCAACTCCTCTTCATTCGTCATTGTACACGTGTCAGAAGTAGCGGTTTGTTTAGGAATGATTAATGTAGTAATAGAAAACACGTTTTTAGCCTAGGGGAAAAAAGTTATGCTAGAATTAAAAAATAAAGACAAATTTTTTTTTATTTAAGATGAAAAATAAAATACCAAGTTTCCAAACAATACTCCACATGTTTCTAAATTCTTTAAAGTGTTGCTGGCTGCAATTCGGATAAAAATTTCATATATATTTCTTGGAAGACAAACTTTTCGAAGACCTTCACCACCTTCAGTGAAAGCGGCAAATTCTTTTTATAAAAAAATAAATAAAAAAATTAGTATATCTTTTATTTTCATAGTAAAAGCAATAAATATGAACCTGGTTCGCTTTCAAAAATAGGTTCAACATTAGGAATATTAAAAGAAGCCATATATTCGTTAGGCTTCGGTGGAAGTCGCGGAGGTTCATATTTCACTTTAGGAGGTAATGCTGGGGAAGATATAACAGATGTAGAGGAGGTAGGTATTTTTATAATTGGCATCCCCATAGACGGATAAATATACCTAATCGAGTCGATAACAATTAATAATGTGAGTTATATATAAGGGAAAACTGTAATTATAATTATAATTTATAATCTTATTACCCATCGCTTTGATTTCGCATTGAGATTCCAGGATATTCAACCTTTGAATAATATTTAGAAGATAAGTATTTGCATAAAAAAAAAAAAAAAGATTTGAAAAATTTAATTTATTTACCGAACGACAAGTCTGTTCCTCATGTGTACTTTTTTTTAAAAAAATAAAAAGAAAAAAATCCGAAATAAAAATTTCAGTTTAAATATAATCGAAAAAAATTAATTAAAAAAAAATCAAAATTTTTCACATACAAATTAGACGACGGTTGGCTTGGCAAGTCTTTCAATTGTTCAACCAAATTCCAATGTTCGTAAGGAACAAAGGTTTGCTGCGTTTGAAATTGAGATGGACGAGGCATGCTTTCAGGTTTTTGAGTTGATTGGAGTCGAGCCTCATGTTCAGCAATTTCCTTTTCTGCTGTTCGTCTAAAACGTTCCTCTAATTTAGGTTTTAAACGTGTAATTTCGTTAAGCACTTCTTTCGTATTCTAAAAAGAAAAATAATTTGAATTAAGTGGTCTATTTATAGATCGATCGATCGGAAAATTTAACTTATTCGTTATTGATACTTCACTTTAACTAATTCAATTCGCCCAGCCTTATGCTCTGGTTTGTTGTATTCTGGATGACTCGGTAGTTTTTCGAGAGCTAATCTATATTTGATGAAAGAATATATATCAATAATAATTTGATAATATTTAAAAAAAATTTTTTTTAGTACTTACGTTGCATATCTCATATAGAATTTATAAGCGTTCATTAAGTCATTCTCTTTCATGTAAAGCTTTGACTATAATGAACGAGTTGCTATAAACTTAATTGATAGAACCACAAACTTCTTTTTAAGGAAAAAAAAGCATGAATAAGTATTACCTGTCGTAACAAAGTATTTGCTGAACGAAAGTAAATTTTTAGAGCACCACCAGGGATGTACTTGACTTGAGAAGCCTCGTCTACAAGTCGTTTCATTTTCATAGAGGCAATTTCTGCAGATTCAGCCATAATTAAAAAATAATCCGCTTGAAGAATTAAACTTTCACAATTGAACACGGGCAAAATTTTTTGAATTCGAGCCTATTTATTTGAAAAAAAAATTGTGAGCTTAATTGGTCAATTTACAATTTAGATTTAGGTAGCACCATGATCAAACTATCAGCGTTAGCATTCGGAAATTTAATGATAGTAGTTAAACAATGGCCTCTTCAATTCGCGCTGCCGCTAAAATCGATTGGTCAAAACTTACAGTCTCTTTAGGGTTAAAGAAAGAAACCGTAGCTGCACTCCAAGCCTTTCGTAAACGTAACGATGAGGCAAGAAGAGTAGTCTTAGCTTTAAAAGAACAAAAAACTGACATCGACTTTGAACATTATAGATCGACTTTAAAAAATAAGGGTATTGTAAATGAAGCCGAAAAAGCTTTAAAATCCTTTAAACCTGCTAAAATTGATCTTATTGAACAAATGAAAATTGTTGAAAATGTCGAGTCAAAAGCGGTAGGGATATATACGGTATAGAAAATTAGAAATCATTAGATAACAATTTCTAAAAAAAAACAAAAATTATTTTCAGGTTGAAAATGCAAGAAAAACGGTGGCAAGAGTTGATGAAGAATTGAAAAATTTGCAAAATACACTGACCAATATTGAACATACAAGGCCATTTGAAGATATTACTGTGCGTTATTTATCTATTCTTTATACTTTTCTTATTTGTGATTTATTATTTATTAATTTATATTTTTAGGTTGAGGAAATTGTTAAGGCAAAACCTGAGATTAATGATATCGTAGAAAAAATGGTTAAAAGAGGTCAATGGGGTGTTCCCGGTTATGAAGAAAAGTTTGGATATGGTTCCTAAGATTCAATATCTTCAGCAAAAAAAAAAAAAAATTATTAAATAAATTAGCGTTTATCATAAAGATTTTTTATCTTTGTAAGATTATAATTCTGTCATCATTACTTCATTATTGAGGAACGCTTTTAGTGCAAGAATGATTAATTTAATTAATATTTAACATTTCTTATTTAAAATCTGATTTGTCATCCAATAAAATTTCATTTTTATAATTGAATTAATTTTTTATTATATGATGTTATTTTCCGCCAAAATTCACTAGCGAATAGCAATTACATGTATTACAAAAAAAGGTTCTGAATTTATAATTATTACTATTACTACTATTAATTACTATTACTATTACTATTATTATTATTATTATTATCTTAGCTAACTTTTCTATTTACAAAAAATTGATCACATTTTTTATCGTCGTACCTTCTTGGTACGGACATCGGTCAGACTTTGAAAACTTTCACCACTATCTGACCCTTCATTTCTTTCACCGTTTCTGGCATCCTCTTTGTTGGTAGGAGGCTTTCTTTTCTTTGGAGATCTCAAATTCTCAACATCATCATCAACTGGTGCGGATCGTTTATTACCTGATAGTGATGAAAATTGTGTAAATTTTTTAAGTATCGTATTGTGCCAAATCTCCAAATAAACTAGATATTTTCGTACCTATCCTAACTCCTCCTTTTGTTAATATGTTATTAAGCTTCTGCACGTACAAATAATAAGGTTCCCATTGTTTATCCAATTCTGACGGGCTAATCTCATGGATATTCATTTCTTGTTGAAGGATTGAGTATCTAAATTTAAAATATTGAAAATTGTCAGTCATAAAATTTTCAAAAGATAAACCAAAGTAATCACATGACTTACATTTGTCGAGCACCATTTACATTCATTCCTACGATAAACGTGTTTAAAATCTTGAAGAATCTAATTGATTTTGTAACTTCTTCACTTTTATCAAGTACTCTGAATTTCGTTATCATTGAAGTTATAAACGAAATTCCTTTATGATGAAAATCAACAAAACAATCAACATTCTTGCGTGAAGCCTTGTCATTAGTTTCTCGTAATTGCAATGCATTTGCACAAAGACGAGCAAGTGATGTAGTTCCATTCATTGTGTCAACATGACTTTCCACGTAAAGTTCATGAGACTATAAAATATTCAAACGTTAATGAGTTGTTCAAAAAGTGAAGTAAATATAAACATACATTACCGACTTTCATATACCTTTTTTAATGATGAAATGAAAATATTTGCAAATAATTTTGCTTCGCCTCCTGATACACGATCCTTGAAATCTTGGACTAGTTTTCGAATTAAGTCGTCAATATCGCTAACAAGAGTTCCTAATTGACATAATATAATGGCGACACGTGAATCTTGAAACCAACCACCTCTAACTCCTCGTGCAAGGGTTCCAATGATTTCCAAAATCTGTTGCTTTTCTTCAGGATCAATAAACATCTCTATATTTTTAATTACTATAAGGGTATAAACGTAAAAGAATTAATTTAAAATCATAAATTAAAATGTTATTTGTCAGGGTCAAAATACATACATTTTTTAAGTTTTTCATATTCTTGTTCTCTAAAATTTTCATATTCTTGTGCAAGTGTTTCGTTTAATTGTGTTATAATTTGTTCATATTCTAAAAGTTTTTCGGTTTCATCATCCTCGTTCTGGATGTAATCTATTCTTTCTCTAATTGTTTCAATTTCGTTTTCAATTTGTTCTTTGTTTTGCGCCGTTTCTAACTTTTTACTCAACGCGTCTTCTAATATTTTTAATGCTGTTTCCTCTAATCTTGATCTTGTTTCTTCTTCGAGCTTTAATTTCACTGATGATATTGTATTTCTAAAATTTTGAATTTCCTCAGTTACAAATTGTTCAATTCTTTCTTGAAATTCTGGATGGCAGGAAAGATTCAATTTGGAAAAACTAGGCTGACGAATTTCAGGATTAAATATATCACTCGAAAACAACCAATATATGTTACCAAGAGTCGAAAATGCCTAATCGTTTTTTAATAAAATAATTTATTAGTCCAGATTTATTTCCAATAATCATAATAATAATAATAATAAATGACAAAATAAATGTTTACCGCTGTTTTAACCTTCAAAAGTGCCTCCGAAGAAATCGATAAGCCAACTTCAAATAAAGTTTGAACTATCTGATCTCTTCTAATAATTAAGTCATTAATTTTATCAAGCGGTATCTCTGAAGGCGGTTGACTTTTGGAAATAAGCAATTCATTAGCTTTCCAAAGCAGATAGTTCCAAATGCAACTAATTGCTGAACAGACGATCTAAAAGTAATATTGATAAATTTCACATAAAAATATTATTCTGTCAATAACAATATGGATCGTTTGACTTAATACATTGATTATTACCTGCTGTTCGTCATAATTACTCAATAAACCACGCCGAGTCAATTCTATGAAACAAGAATACATGTCCTTGCGATTATCGTCGCTCTCTTCAACGACTTCAATCATACACTTATAACCAATTAATGTCTCCAACCGAGTTAAAGCCACTCTTAATGAATGTACTTGATCGCTAATCAACTCCATTGTCAATAGTTCCTTGAGATGTAAATATTATAATTAATTAATTGATTGATTGATTGATTATTCGTTTATTCATAATAACAATAGATACTCACCTTATTTTCACATTCCTCTATAAACGTTTGGATAACTATCTCTTGTAAATCTCCCAAGTTAGTCTCTGTAATCGAGGAAAAGGTTTCATATGCCTCCATGTGTGAAAAAGTTCTAACGGCATGATTAAGAACCAGCAGATGTGTGTGTTTCAAGAAAAGCTTCTTAACATCATCAATTAGCAACTCGTAAGCCTATTAAACAATTATCATATTATTAACTGTTTATGTAAATTTACGGAGTATCAATAAATTCACTCACCTTTAACATACGTAATTCTGAATACACTTGTAAATTCATTAATGGTGGTATTTGCAACACTTCTGCTATCCGGCCTGCGTCAGGGGCATATTTTGTCAATAGTCTGGGCAAAATATGTACCATCTTTCTTGAAATTTCTTCGCGTATTTCTTCAATTTGTGCTTCAGTCTAAAAAAGTTTCAAATTTAATGAACAAAACTAATAATGAAAATTGAAAAATTTAAACCAACCAACCTTTTTCTTATCTCTGCTTAATGGATCAACAAGAATTAGTTTAAGACAAGCAACAAAAACCTGAACTAACACAGATTCTTCACGTTCGCTAAGTCTATAACAATCCTCGATGGCATCTATAGGATCGTTCTCCCCCTGAGATCCTTTTGCAGTACTAGAATTATCTGTTAGGGAATGATCTTTGGAAAGATACTCGGCTAAACTATGCCAGTCATGTAATGTTTCCATTTCACCCCAAAGAGCTTCAATAGCTAATGCTATTCTATTATTTTTTACATCTCCAATGACTAAAATTGAAGATCCATCTTCATATTCATCATCATCTATATTTTCATCAATCAGCTCATCATCTTTTTGAGAACCTTCTTTCGGCCTTCTGTATTTTACCAAGAATTCCGCCAAACATTTAAAAGTCACCCATTCACGTCTTACAGAATTTACAATTTCATTACTTGCACTTCTGTTTTTTCGTTTAGTGTCGTTACTGGACAAAAAAGCTTGAACTTTTGTAAATTTCGAGCTAATAAAATCTTCGTCTAATAAATCTTTAACGAATGGAGCTATCGATTTTCTCACTTTTGGTAAATCACTATATATAAGATGTGATAATTCATCACGATCCTCATCTTCTAACAATCCTGCTTTATATATTTGGGTTAACAAACTAATAGTAGTAATGCGAACACTAAGCTCGGCCTCTCGTAAAGCCATTTCAATTAAACGTGGTTTAAACCGTTCGGTGAAATTGCGCAATCCACTTATGAACGTCTCATTAATGTAGAGACGCGATAACGACCTAATTGCCTCTACTCTAGCAATTGGAGACTTATAAAAGGAATAAGAATGATTAGTTTAGAAATTGATTTCAAATTTAACGATATTCATGGTGAAACATTGCTATTACTTTATCAGACAATTGCCAACCGAGATATCTCGTAACTTTATCTTCTAAAAATCGATCAGGATATTTTACGATCCAAACTCCCAATTCTTTAACGCACTCTGCGCGTATTATTGCTTCGACATCTCGATAGCGATGAATAAATACACTATACGCAAAATTAAAAAAAAAATCTAAATTCATTAATATCAAATATTATTTTAGAATACATATATTATTATTACTAACCCATTAAAAAAATCGTTGAAATATGATTCTAATTGTTGTTTTTTCTCCGTCAATTCTACAGTTTTTGAACGCAAGCTACTCATCCTATCTTGGTTCCTTAAATTCCTTGAGTTCTTGTTTTTAATTTGTTCCGAAGTTAACTGACGAGTAGCAATATTCAATTCGTTTCGAACCTCTTGAGCGACCTCGCAAAGGCAGCTTAATAAGTATAGAGCAATTGCGGCTGCAGTATGTCGAAATGGACGGAAAGCGGAACTGAACAGTTTAATAAACGAAAATTTTCAATACAAGTATTAATAGTAATAATATGATTATGAGTTTGTGAAAAAAATTATAAATGTCGCACCTTGACATTGAACACACCCAAGCATATATAGTTTCACAGAAGAGGCCGTCATACAATATAGAATGTTTAACTTGTTTTATCAGCCGATGAAAAAATTCCAAAAAACTTCTGCGGAATTTTTTAAAATCCCTGGCCTTTGAAACAAGAGGATAATCTGTAACAAGTTCCTAATTGGATGACAGTTTATTGTGATTAAGAAAAATTTAACAAAATAATCGCTTGCAAAGGTGATAATTACCTTTTTAAATGCATTTTGCAGTTCGCTTAGAACTTCAACAATAGCATCTTCATCTTCAATGGCCTCCTGTTCGATTGTCTTAGGACATCCGCACGACTAAATAAATATAGTATAATACGTTAATTTTAAATTCGAATGAAACCTTTTCCTATCATGTTCTAACGACTGTACAAACCCGAATTATGAAATTTATCAATATAAGTAAAGCTTTTTGATTATCAACTTCATAAGTCTCTACCCAATCAGATACAGTACTCTCTAAATCTCTATCTAGCATAAGAACCGCCTCTGAATGTAATAAATAAACAAGTCAGCGAATAAAAAAAACATTTTCATAAATTGATTCAAAAAAGTTCAATAACATACGATAAAGTGACATTCCACTATCTTCTAAAGGATTAAGAGAATTTCTCGTAGTACTTTGTTCAATCGGAATTGACGGTTGTGAAGTAAGATTATCCTCATAAGTTCCTTTATTTATATTTTCAGGTGAATTCTCTGATGTATTCTCAGGTGTACTTTGTTGCGTAGATTGGCGCGTTTTTGTCTTCTTTGCTCTACGAGTTTCTGTAGTCGGCTTCACCGAGCCTAATTTCGAAGTTGACTTTTTAGGTCTTCCTCTCTTTTTTCGTACTTCTGGTTCTGAAGTATCGGATTCGTTATAATTCATACTATCATCAGAACTATTTCTATCAAGAATTTCACTAGACTTTGTGGAAGAATCCTTTCTTGGCCTTCCTCGTTTTTTCCGAACTTCGGGTGCTGAGCCATTTGATTCATTGGCAATTTCATAACCATCGTTAGATTGTTGAGAAGATCCTTTCATCGACCTTCCTCTCTTTCGTCGAATTTTGGGTACCGTTGTATTTGATTCATCTGTTCCATTCTCAGAACCATTTTTTTCACTATTTTGAGTAGATGAATTCTTCATTCTTCTTCCCCGCTTTTTCTGAATATTCGGCACTGATACATTTGAATCATTCGCAAGTTCATCGGAAATATTTTTATCAATATCTTCACTGTGTAATTGAACTTCTGGTTCTCCCATAACTATTATGATTTCGGGAACTGGAGTATTAGACTCATTGATTATTTCATCTGGGGTATTATCCTCACTACGTCTTCCACGCTTTCTCTTAACATTTTGTGTTGATTTATTGATGTCATTGATCGGTTCACCATCTGAAACATGTTTTTTATCATCATCTCCCTCGCCCTTATTATCTATTCGGCGTGATTTCCGCCGGGTGATTAATGCTATATTTGAAATTTTATTGTTGAATTAACTGCTTAATAATAAAATATAAAATGTTTATGAAAAGAAGAAATCAAGAACATACAATCATCTTGCAACAACCAACTTGGTGGTTTCCTTGTTCTCGTTGACCTCCGCAAGTTTGATGATGTATTAGTTTCTATGAATAATTAAAGTATTAACATGCTATTTATGTTTATAAGACATAAAAAAATTTTTTTAAAAAGAAAAAGATAATAAAATATATATACTTGTTGAAGATTCAGTATCTGCTTCTGAAACTTTATCTTGAATTTTTTCCGACAGAATTTCTTCTGATAAATTGTTGGGGGTCGATATTCTTTCTTGTATAATGTCAAAAGATGGTGGTTCGATATTAATCTATTATTACATATTTAAATTATTAAATTGTTAGTTAACGTTATATAAAATTTAGAAACACTAGTTTATTTAATTTCTAGCTTACCCCCTTTTCTAAATTAGTTTCTGTTTCTGAGTTAGTCGATATTCTTTCTTGTATAATGTCAAAAGATTGTGGTTCGATAGTAACCTATTATTACATATTTAAATTATTAAATTGTTAGTTAACTTTATATAAAATTTAGAATTAATAGTTCATTTAATTTCTAGCTTACCCCCTTTTCTAAATTAGTTTCTGTTTCTGAGTTGGTATTCATTTTTTTATATTCGATCTGTAGTTAAAAAAGGTTATAAATTATTTTCATGAACCATAAAAGAAAACCCAACCGGCTCGCGAAAAGTTGAAGATAATTCCATTAATTATTAAATAATCGAAATAGAAAATTTCAGATACCTGATGATAATACCAAACTTTTAGAAAAATTGTTTTATAGATTAGGTAATTTTTCTTGGTTTACTTTGCTAATATATTTTAGCAAGCTGTTTACAATTTAAGATTGAGGAAAAAAAGTTTGTTTAAAACGCGTAGAGAAAAAATGCATCCGTCGAACACCACTAAGAATAAAGATATTTTTGTACGCGTTTTTGGGGTTTGCTTTATTACAATGAATCACAGAGACGTCACCTCTAGTTTCGAAGCTAGAAAAAAGTTATCTTTTTTTTTACATGTGTAATTTGTGATCAACCAATCATAGTTGTTGCGCTATTCCGGAAAGGGGTTAAAACCTCTCAAATGCATAGTAGTAACTTGAAAGGCGCAGCATATGTTAAAAATCGATATATATATATATAATTTATTGTAGATATTAATTGTAATTTACATAATATCAATTAAGTAGAGGAATTATATACCTTCCTTAGTTCATCGATCTCAACTTTGATCAAAGTTATTGGACATCTCCCATAATCCTCGATATGACGAGAAATGCAAAGATAACAAAAAACATACCCGGATGAAAGTGCTGTTGGATTAGTCAAAAGATTCGAACAAATCGGACATAGATTAGGTGTATCTGGAAGTGGAATTCCTCGCGGATCAGGCTAATTAAATAAAATGATTAAATCTTGAATGCAAAAAAAAAAAAAATTTAAAACAATCAATTCTTGCGTAAAGTCATACCGCTATGATTTCAGGAGGTGGCACATTTATTCCATCGACACGACCCGGTTGTCTTGCATATTCGCTCGAATACCACCACTCCAGGAATCTATAAAAGAATATAGACATTGGCAATAGAATTTTGAGAAAGTCTAGCAAATCCGATAAAATCAGGCTTGAAAAATAACGGCTGGTTTGAAGCAGCGTTGTAGATTGCAATTTATTTCTAGATGAATTCTTTCTTCTTTCAGACTGCTCACGCTACCAAATAGTCAACCCATTCAAGTAATAGAAAAATTTAGAAGTTAAAAAAAAGAATGTATACAATGAATCACATTTAAAAAATTTACTCACGTAATCTTGTGCAGTCATTCTACGGGTTTCTATGCCCATTAATCTTAACCATGGTGTATAATAACACGTTTTATCATATAAATATAAAATGTTATATAATAGATTTGAACCATGATAAAAAGCGTTCAGCCATGGATAAAGTATCTTAAAAAATCGCCGGATGAAACGACGTATACGTTCTCTACGATTAATCTGCTCAAGATTTGATCAATAAAAATTGAAAAGTTTCCTTAAATTGAATTACTGAACTAATTAAGAATACATACTTGAATATGTCCATCATTATTTTCTCGAGAAAATGTGACACCTAATAATCTTGCACCAGCGCCTCCACTAATTTCTTCATATTTATTATCGAGTTTTGTTTTTATGTAAGGAATTCCAACCTTAATTTGAAATTAACAATGTTATTGATTAAAGATAAAAGCAAGAAATAGCGTGGTGAATCGATTAATTTTTACCAAAAAACATAAGGATAACCATATATCAGAATTCTTCAGTTTTTGTAAATCGGCATCCGGTGCTGCCTCAGGTAAGTTTATTTTTGTTCGTATTGACCGAATTCTTTTCAATCCATAAAAGCTTTCAGCAAAAGACGCGTCTACAAAATTTGGATTAATATTAATATAAATTGATGAAAAAAAAAGTATTAACGTTGCAGAATACTTTACAATGATTTTTCAAGTAATGTTTCTCAATCAACAACGTAACAAGAGCATAAAATTCATCAAATTGATTAAATAAGCGAAGCAAGTATCGAGGATATCGTTGAGCATAGACCTATTTGCAAGTTTTTTTTTTAAAAAAATTATGTTATATTCAAGTAATGCATTTAAGCCTTTGAAGTGATATTAACCGATAAAATATATTTGACGGCTGGTTGAATGAGATCGCGCAATTTTTCTTGTGCGACTAACTCGAACAACGAGGGACGGTAAATATCGGCTCCTGAGCCAATATCACTCATAAATTCCATCATATAAGTTGGAAAAGTAAGTATGCGAGAAAATTTGGTAATTACATTATAACTTCTAGGGTACACTTAAAACCCTAAAAATTTTTGTTTTATAATTCGTGCTACTTAATCTCATCAGCATATTATATTATGTAAGGTAGATCAAAAATTGGTACAAATCTATTTAAAAAAAAAACAAACAAATGTTTTCTAATGCTTCTTCATTAATTAATGTTCGAGATATTTTAAAAAAACAAGAAGAGATTCAAAGTCTCTTTACAAAGCAACTGCAAGCCAACGACTGCTCCATTTAATATTGTACAAAGAGTTACTGTAGGTCTCTCCAGTTTACACAAAGAACTACTTTAAAACAAAAGCTATTAAAGGAAAAGGAGAAAGAAGTTGTTGGACAACCGAGTTGTAATTTATTCAAAATTTCAGATTTTGCGACCTGGAACGATGGCTATGCTGGTACGTCGCGCCATCATTCAGAAGATAATGATATTCCAGGTAACCATGATTTTTTAATTACCAATTTTTATTAAATTTGTTAACTTATATGTCTTGTTCCAATAGAAATCGTTAATCAATTAACATTAGCGCGTCGGTATCGAGTAATCAATATAGTTGGTGAGGGCGCTTTTTCAAAGACAGTATGCGCTGAGGACATATATCGCAATAGGAGTTTAGTAGCCATTAAGATCATGATTTCCAAATATAACCGCGTTGGATTTGAGGTTTGATTTGCAATTAAATATAATATTATGATTCATCTCTAAATCATATATTAATTGTTATTAGGAATGTAAAAAACTACGTTATTTAAATTTGCATGATGTTTATGGAAACTCTCATATTAGCAAACTACTGAATACGTTCTTCTTTGACAAACATTTTTGCTTGGTATTTGAATATTATCGAGGTGGTGTGCCAAAAATTTCATATATGGTTAATGAACAACTCCGATTGCAAATTATTAGAAAGATAGCTTGTCAGTTTTTAATCGCTTTAATTTATATTAAACATATGGCTGTAATACACGGTGATTTGAAGTTGGAAAACATTCTTTTTGTCACAGGTAATTTATCATTTTTTAAAATAGATTATTTTATATGTATAAAATTATTACCATTTATTGACATGATATGTATGGTATGGAATTCGTCACAGAGAATTCTCATAATTTAAGGATAATTGACTTTGGTAACGCAATAGGTCTGGATGATGTAAAATATTATATGGAAAGTTTTGAAATTCAAAGTCTTTTATACAGAGCTCCGGAGGTAGAGATAATCTTTTTTTAAAAAAAAATTAAAAAAATACATTACACTTTTCTACATGTTGAAAATTTTCCTTTTCTCAAGGTTTTACTGGGCCTTCCTTTTGGTTATGAAATCGATATGTGGTCATTCGGTATGTATGAATAATTCATAATAACTTGTTTAATGAAATTTCCATTATAATTTTTTCGGATGAATGATTTTTAGGATGTATCATATGTGAAATTTGGATTGGTTGCCCTATTTTTCAAAGTGATACAAAAATTGGGATTATCAAAGAAATGGAACAATTGTTAGGCTCTCCCAACTTCGCTATATAGAAATGCAAAAAATTTTGCTTGGTATTCGACCCGAATTGATAATGGATTGAAAGATTGGCCAACAGGATCGAATGAGAATACGTAAGTTAAAGGGAGTGTGAATATCGTGCGTTTGCAATAAATTTGTTTAATGTAAAATTTTCTTATATGTATAGGTTACAGTCGATTCGAATTAGAAAGTTATCAAAAACTTTAAATACTAATGATATGGATTTTATTAAATTTATTGATGAAATTTCCAACTATAACTCTTCCAAAAGACTTACTCCAACAGAAGCTTTGTGTCATAGATTTTTTGCACCATTATTTCCATTCGGACTATTTTACACGAATCATGCGATTGATTCTTTATTGAAAACTTCAATGCGTTAACCAACTTCGAATTTTCTACCATTTACAAACCATGCGGTATTATTTATATATTCGGAGTTATTAACATAATTTTATTATTGTTTATGGTTCCCATAAACATAGTTTTGAATCTTCGCCGCCGGAGAGAAAAACATTTGTCTGAAAAATAATTATAATCGTAATAATAATAATAGTAATAGTTATACAAATTAATAACAATAATAATAAACAAAGTGGATTAAAAAAAAGTCAGCCAAGAGGCTTTGAGCTAACCTGCGGATTCCAATAGACGCTTCGAACTATTTCCGAGTGAGCATCATTAAATGTGTGACATAATTGTAGTTCATTAGCACTTACATGTATCATACTGATGTTTCCACTATAAATCAAACAGAAAACCTTTTTTAAAAAAAAAGAAGTCAATAAAAACAAATTTAAAAGAAAAAACGCGAATTTTACGTGTTAGATCCGGTAAAGAGATATAATCTATTGGTGGAAAATTCGAATTGACAATCGATGGCATAGTCAATTTGAACAAAATTTATGGCCGAATATTGTCGAATATCACCGAAATCACATAATAAATCTGCCTAGAAGATTAGTCTTACATTTAACAAATCATCGAGAATGATTAATAAAGAACATTTTTGATATCATGAATAGTAAAGGCATACTTCCGATGCATCCCACAAACTAAATGTTTCATTATGAGTTAGACAATAAATATATTCGGCATTGGGTCCAAAATATCCAGTTCGATTGATTGATGATCTAGAATTTATTACGCCAACCAATCCTTCATCCTCATTAAAATCCTTTAAATCAAAATTACATATTAATCCGTCAAGGGATCCTGTAATTAGTTGAGATGGGCTTGTTAGATGAAATTTGACTTGCGTTATATCATCATTATGGGATTTAACAAATTCAGCTTGCAACGATGAGGGATTTCTCAAGTCCCTAAAAAAAAACCATTTTAATTAATTTTTTAATTATTATCAATTTTTTTTTCCTACAAAAAAAGTATCAGATATGATAGATATGTACCAAAATAAAATCTTTGCATCTTTATCGACAAGTTCGGTACCTGCTGCTAACATCGTATCAGATATGTTTATATCAAATGAAAGCAAAGGTTCCCGATTCTTTGCTGATAAATGCTAAATGTTAAAAATAAAATTCTTTTTAATAATAATTAGTGAAAATTTGAATAAATAAATTACATGTACCTAAAAAAATTTGTGATGGATCTTGATTTGATGCCCTCAAATCCCAAATCGCGATACGACCATCTTTTGAGCTCGATATCAACAAATGGTTATTGTGTATTTTCAAACTTGTGATGGAATCATTGTGATATGATAATTTTCCATCAAATGTAAGATTTTTATTCTTATAATTATATGATTTTAACTCATGACTTGAGTCTGATACCACACAAAATGAATCGGTAGATACAATATCAAAAATGTATGGATCATTTTTAAATTTAACCAAAGATTTTTTTTGAACATTTGGTATTAATCCGTGTACTATGCCTAAATTCATGTTTCTCGTAGTATAGAGAGAAAGACCCTAATGTATATGTATGATCATCTATTACATTTTTTTTAAATATTTTTTTTGATGATCGACACCCTGATTGATTACTGCGCCAAATTGCATGGACGTCAATATTTTCCAAAGTAAATTTTCATATTAGAAAACTCAGATTTGTAATTATATTTATTTCATGCGAAAAAAAAGTTACAATGACCCATGCGAAAAGTATAAATAAATTCCTCCCAAAAATTCTGCATTTTACCCTCGGATTTTCTCTTGTAAAAAAAAATATTAAAATATGGACTTTAATGTTCTTAACTATTGCTACTTAGCTTTATTGTTCGCTTTCGCAAATGTTCTTCTTATATTGGCCTTTTTATTTTGCTATTCTTTGGATCTAGTAAAATATCATATCCATTTTGAGATTAAATGTAGAGTTGTAAAAAATGTACAAAAAGAGATAAATTTCAAACATTAAAAAGCGATGGACCGATTAAAGTAAGGTAATTATAAGAAAAATAAAGTTTTTATAATAAAAAGTCAAGGGCAAAAAAAAAACTAAAGAAATGTTTTTTACAGATGTCGAAAATGACTAAATCAAAAAATCTGTGCCGCTAAATCAAATGATTAATTAATTGTAATATATTTTTCTATAAATACAGTATTTATTTTTTTCAGATGAAATCATTTATTATGTGATGAATTAAATTATCTTTGATAATTATAACCCTATAGATTTCCGATTTTCTTCTTACGACATCAATCTTATGCTAAACTGATGGTATTATATCAAAAAAAAAAAAAGACTAATCGTGGAATTATTTTTAACAATCGAAATACTTTATTATTTTCATTATGTTATGCGATAATATGAACCAAATTTGTCTTTGCTTCTTTTCTTTATTGCAATTAACTTTTTTCTACAAAGTTTTCAATGTACTGAGTTAGCTAAGTAAAATAAAAAAAAAAAGGTAGGGTTGTGTCAGTCCAGTCCATTCTAAAATGACTGCTTTTTTATTTCAATTGAACCGCCTTGTAAACCGGTCTCTTGATCAGTCTTCCAGATCTTTCCAAAATTCTTGATTCAGATTTTAATCAGTTTCTTAATGGAAAATTGTTCATTCAGTAGAAAAAGCTTTTCTGAGGAATACTTAAATGCAAAAATAACTATGGTATTAATTCTCCTTAAATACTGCATAGAAAGATAATTTTCTTGTATTTATAATATCAATTGCATAATATTTTATGTTAAAAAAATTTTTATTATTTTAATTAAATCTTTTTGAAGAAAGAATACAGATAAAATTTCTACTAGTTGTTTAATAAAAGTAAAAAAAAAAAAAAAAAAAAAAGAAGATAAATTGCATATTAATTAATTCTAAAAGAAATTAATTTAATCAATATAAAAATAGTTATATTTTAATATTCTATAAATTTTATCAATATAAAAAAATTTATTTAAAAACTTACATTAATAATATTAAGAATGTTATATCCGAAACAAAGTGATTCAAAAATAGGGATAAAGCTATGTATATATGAAGGAATATAAGATTAATCACCTTGTAAATAAAGATGTATAATTGCATACTTATGAAAAGTTATCCAGACCAATTTGCAATAACTTTTGATAACAAATATTCTTTTAATAATGGAATATTAGCAATTATTTGTATAGCTTTAAGATAATCTGTAAGTAAATGCAAATTCATATTTTGAAATGAAATTATTTGCACTTCTTTCATAGATTTCTCCTCTTTTTTTCTTAAATTGTATTATTAGAAATATGAATAGTAAGCTGATTAATATAATCAAATTGGTTTGAATTTATTTTTTTTGTTTAATCTATTAATTTTTTCTGATATTATAGTTTATATCAAAAATTATACTATAAAGTGATTTTAAATACCAAAAAAATGGTTAGAATCAATATTTCTTGAATTATGAATTAATATATTTTGGTGAATTATAGGTATAGGCAGTGATGTCCATTTCCTATGTCCCAAGCATTTGCTGTCCCAGCTATATGTCCCAATTATATGTCCCAACTATGTCCCATATAAGTCCCAAATGTCCCATCTGTCCCATCAATGTCCCATCAATGTCCTAACTATGTCCCATGACAACACTGGGTATAGGTATACAATTATCTACTAATTTAGAAAGAAATGCCACAAAATATTTATTATTAGTGCTAATTAAAATAACTGGTTGATACATAAAAATATAAAGATTATTATTTATATATTATTATTATATATAAAGTTAAAATAAAACCCAAAAGTCATAATGTTTTAAATTTGAAAGTCAAAGTTAAATGAATGTCACAATAGTCAAAATAACATTATATCACATGATTTTTTATATAAAAAAATCTAGAAAAATAACAAAAAATGTATGATCTTAATCAATATCACTCTGTTGCTCATAAATAACTACCATTCGATTACTCAGATATAATGAGCTAAATATCATTAATTTTAAATTAGCTAATCTTGAAACAATCATAATTGTGTTTCCAAAATCTGGATTTCTATATTTAAAGTAAAATTCATTGAATTATAATTTCAGCTGATTATTCAATTATGATTATCTTGATATTGGCTAATTTAAGATAGATGATATATAGCTTATTGAATCCATCTAGTCACAAGGAATCAAATAATAGTTGTTTTATGAGCAATAGAATAATATTGATTGAAACCATATATTTTGTTTTTTAGATTTTTATATATATAAAAAATAATGTGATATAATATCATTTTGACCAATTCAACTTTTGAACCTTCTCAATATTGAAATGTTTTGACTATTTAGATTATTTTGGATAGTCAAAATAATCTATTTTAACTTCATATATAATTATTATATTAAGTAGATAGATTAAGTAGGTGTCACTATAATTATAGTGACACCTACTTAATCTATCTACTTACATTATAATGACGCCTACTTATAGCTATATAGATACCTACTTTCTTATTTTTACGTGTCTGTGCCCTTTCTGTTACTTTATTGTTGTCCATCAGTTTTCACTGGTCTGTGGCTATTTGGTTGCTTTATAGATATTTGCTTGATTTTATTGCTTTATCCTCTTTTTATTATCAAGGAATTATTCATGTATTTACAATGTTTTACGCTCTTTTTGTTTTTAAAGAACTATTCGCTTGTTTTTCTGCTTCTGAGCCTATTTGGTGACCTGTTAAGATATCGAGGATGCTACTTTTTTGCGTCTATTTGGTTGCCCTTTAAAATATTGAAATAGTGTAAAAAAAGAGGCGACAGGTGGCGCAGTGAATTTGCGATTAATTTTTGCCAGCTCTATACTATAACTCTGGCTGATCTTTTGGGTATGTGATTCAAGTATCTAGCTTGGCATCATGGTAGTGACCTGATAGTATACTGAAGCTGTCATGATACTGGTGAGGAACTGGCAAGGTGCTAGTGTAGTTCTATTAATTCGCCAGTTTTAGACCACTTATATCAGCTTGGATGCCGAGTTATTATGTTCCAATTTTAGCCAAAATTATGGAATAGTGCTGACTGACATTATTGTTAATTTATTGCGCCTTCAGTTCTGAGAATATTCCTGGCACTTTCTCATTACTTTTGAGGGATATGCTTGCAATATACGTGTTGCGTCACTGTTACATTTCTAGTATTTTCAAATTATATTTCCAAGGTATTTCTGAAAGTATGTTGAGGTATATTTGCAGAATGTTGTAAGCACTTCCGAGGTCTGATCATGGCTTAAACTGGGTTGAGGTAGTATGTATGCTATTTTTTCTGAGCGTCCCTATAAATTTTTCATGAGGCTAAATTTTCGATAAGTTATTAGGGTCAACTTATAGCATTAGGCATTTTCATTCTATCAAAAGCCTGCCCAATGCCTCTAGAGTCTGCCCGTTCTGAAGCATTTTACGTGAAGGCTATATCATACCCAAGTACATACCATTGAGATAGGGGCTTCTGCCAATATTTATATAATAGATTATGCAGAAGCCCTCACTTTCAGTTGCATATTCATTTGTCTTCCTTTTACGATTTGCTTACTAGGTTACTATACGCCTCTTTTTACATCCTCTAAAAAAAATAAATTAAACGTTTTTGAATTTTATAAAGTAATATAAATATTTTCAAACTAACATCATGCATACACAAACTAATTTCGTCTAAACTGATCGCGAAACTCTCATCCGCTACGATAGCACTGAGTCTGTAGCTGGTATTCCATCATGTAATGATATTATGGCAGAATTCGATAATGGGATGACCGCTATACTTCAGCAATGCTTATCTAATAAGCAACCTGTACACTTTATGCCTACTGCTGTAAGTGATGAGGCCGAATACATTAATGGAGTATCCACCTATATTTTGCGTGTTAGTGGTTGCTTGATTAATGGGCAAAAGGCTATCGTGAATGTTATGGGCATTAAACCTTTCTTTGATGTCGTAGTACCTGAAGAGACATCATTACCTACATTTAAGATCAGATTAGTAAATATACTGTCTAATACCCTCAAAGGCACATCGAAATTCAGAATCGAGCATATTAGCGCTTTTTCACTTCAAGGGTATTATACAGAAAAAAAACCATATATACGTGTTACTACTTAGAATCATTTTGATCGATATAAGGCATTAAAAATAGTTCGTGAAGTTGATATTAACACCGCTTCTGATGACTTAAATCCTATATATTATTATCGCAAAGTAGCCCATAAAAAAAAATTAACTCTTTCAAGCTGGGCGGTACTAAGTAACTATTCATACAAATACAAAGGAAATTCATCGGCAAATATTTATTCCTTTCAAGTATCTGTGAACAATTACAATCCAATCAGTGAAGATGATTATAATAATTCATTATTTTCCTCGGCACTTTCACAGGATCGCACTCTTGTTCTCACATGAGATATCGAGACATATAGCTCACGAAAAACAGGTGAGGTGCCTAATGCAAAATATGAAGAAGACGTTATGTTCATGATTTGTATGACTGTTCATTGGAAAGATAATCCCGAACTATTAAAACAAATCTGTCTTATTGATGTTGAAACTGCGTCAGACTCACGCTTGATCACAGTTGTATGTGAGAACCAAACCAATTTACTGAAAGCATTTGCATTATGTTGGAAATGTTTAGTTCTGGATATACATATAGGTTTTAATGATTCACAATATGACTGGCCATTTATTGTGGAGAAGGCAAAAAAGTTAGGAGTTCTCGAATGGATGTTCAATCATATGTCACTAAAACCTATGAGCCTCGAAAAGATTACAAAATGGCAATATCAATATAACATGATAAAGTAAATGATGGGAACTTCTATTCGAGACATCTTAAAATTCCTGGATGCATGGCTATTGATGTCTGATCCTGTTTTAAGAAATTCTACCTAAAGCCGAAAAAAGTAGTCTCGCATATTACTTAAAGGAGTGTAATCTTGACAACAAAGTAGATTTACCTATTCATTGCATGAACAAATATTATGAAAGGGCATTAAAAGAAACTAATGCCACAATGGCTAAGCAGATGCGTAAAATAGCTGAGTATTGTATCATTAATGCTCTTAGTTGCTAGCGGTTAATGATTAAGCGCAATATAATTAATGAGTACAGGGAGGTTGCAAGCATAGCATTTATATCATTATTCAATACGCATTATTTTGCAATAGGAATGAAAGTAAGCAATCTTTTAAGTGCTAGTGCATTGCGGGAAGGAATTTTAACCAGTACAATTTCAGAGCGAATGGAGACAGAATCATTCCCGAGTGCCTACGTCTTCCCACCAATAAAGGGGCTCGAAAATAAACGTTCTGTAACTGGCTTAGACTTTGCATCATTATATTTGAGTCTTATTATGACTTACAACCTCTCACCTATAAAATTATTTTATCTCGAAAACATGCTGAGTCTCTGAGAGATAGTGGCAAAAGTCTTCATAAAATTAATTTCAAATTCAATGGTAATGATATTCTTGCATGGTCTATAGAACATAATAATATTCCTGAAGAAAAAGGTCTCTATGTCAAAATATTAGAATATTTATCTAGCAAACAGAATGAGATAAAGAAACATCTTGTCCCTTTAAAAGAAAGAAAGGAAGACATGGAACTGGTAATAGGTTTAATGGGTAAAGGTTTGTCACTATCAGAAGCTATTGAATATGTTTTAGCAAAAGCAGAGGAGAAAAAACGTGCCTACTTTAACAAAAACCTATACTATTTTATTAATAAAGAAAAGTATGAATTCATGGCAGAATACGATTCAGTTTGTTTTGATTATTCTTGCTTTGATGCAAAACAAAATGCTCTTAAGGTATACATGAACACATTTTATAATACAGCTGGAGATAGCAAGTCTATTTTCTTCTTACGTGAACTTGCTAAGGATGTCATATCAGCTGAACAGAGAAATATCAAACTTGTTGCAGATTTCGTTAAAAATAAGAGATTTGGGATAAAATATAGTGATACTGATTCCTTATATCTCGTCTTCCAGAAGAATGTTTCCAGGAATATGATGAAGCATATGACAATGGTAATGGGATCTCGAAAGAAAAATATTGGTCTAGAATAGTACAAATCTCTATGAAAGAAATTGGAATACTCTGTGACGAAGTTAATACTTTTCTCAGAGAAGATAATGGTTCGTCTTATCTTAAAATAGCATATAAGGAAGTTTTATTTCCGGTAGTTTTTACTGGAAAGAAAAAATACTATAGTATTAGACATGAAAGCAAGCCAAACTTTAATAAAGAGCTTTTCATCCGAGGAGTTGAGATTGTAAAATGAGGAAAGTCAAGTCTTTTCTGCAAAGTAGAAAGGTATATTATGGATGAATTTATGAAGGTGGATAATTCATGTACCTTACATCAAATCATAAAGAATATTCTTAGGAAAACTGTAAAGGATATTTCTCAGACAAATCTTAATGAAATAATTAAAACTGCTGTGTGGAGGTCTGATAAAGATAACAAGAGTGTACAGCGTTTTATTTCATGAATGCGAGATAGACATACCCGTAAAGAAGCAGATGCCAAATGGCTCATTAAAAAGGACCTAATACCCAAGCCTTATCTTTATCAAATTCCAGAACCAGGTGAGCGCTTTAAATATGTTGTAGTTGAGAATAATTCATTGGAAAGAGTGGGGGACAAAATGGAGTACCCAGAAGTAGCAAGACAACTTGGTAAAAAAATCGATATTAGCTATTATCTGAAAAGTGTTGTC
>CAMKVN010000542.1:0-27078 GCA_946474995.1 Funneliformis geosporum | reverse complement strand
AAATATAAATTTGAATTTGTATTTGATTTGATTTTCAAATCAAATATTCAAATATCAAATCGAATTGCAGAACCCTATTATCTGATATTTAAGATTTAAAGTTGACCTATAAAAATCATGAAAATTAAGATATATCAGTTGAAAAATATTTAAGAATATTATTAATCCAAATTTATCATTTAAAACTTTTCAGACAAATTATATTCTTGTAAAAAAATTGAAAGAAATACTATACATCTTGTAAAATAACTAAATCTGCAACCTTTGTTTTTTGCATTACATTAATACTGCTATGTTAAGAAAAATGAAATAATTGATAAACCTAGATTTTCTTATTTTTCGTTTATACTATGTAAAATTAGAATACATTAAAATATTATAAAAAATTGTATATGTCTAAATATCTTATTAATAAAATGAATATTATGGTGATAATTACATAATAGCTATAATAGTTTATGAAAAAAGGATTGAAAAAAGAAAGAAAGGAAGCTGAAAAAATATTTAAGATGTATTTATTTATTTTTAGAATTAAAGAATTTTAGTTATATAGGAGTAGATTTATGTTTTAGAGATTTTTTTGAAATACATATTAATTGAAATTAAAGCTATCTATTAGAATATATATCTGAATAATAATGAAATATATTTTGCTAAAGTCTTTTTATAAACTTATAAACTTATAAAAAAAAATAAGAATAACTCATAAGGATCTAAAAAATACTAAAATAGGTAAAGTCTAACCAAAAAAAATTTTATTATTAGTTATACATATTTTTCAGGGTTAAAATTATGATAATTCTAATCAGTTATTATAAAAGGTAATAAACATCTGACCAAAATCATCAAAATCTAGAGATATATTAAATGAAATAAAAAAAAACATAATAAAACATCTGAATCTTTGTTCAACTTTACAAATGTTGAATACAATACCAGAAAGTGGAGAAAACTGAACAATTAACCAGATGGATATACTTTCTAAAATTAAGAAATTCACTTTCAAAGCTTATTACTAATCTATTCTATAATGTAATGAAGCAGATAACATTAATGACATCCTATATAAACTATCTTTTAAGCATAAGGAGTCGGTTAATAATTTTTCTTAGAAAAGACTAATATTTTTCAATTATTAGAATGAATTGATAAGGATCACAAGAAACAGTTTAGTCATATGTTTACAAAATATTATCTTTATTCTCAATTCTAATACTAGCCTTTGATTCACATTCAACCATAAATGATATAAATGAATTAGGATTTTATTTTTTATATTATATGGGGCCTTTGCAATAGAAAGTCGGGAAAAATCAATTTTACTTTTATATACCAAATATGATTTTCAGGCCGAATATGTTCAAATTTAGCATTAACTTATTTTTTATTTTTCCGGCAGTGTCCCCCCTTTCTATTACAAAGGCCCCATATTATGGATTACTTATTTTTAGATTTGCTTATTTTCAAAGGAATACAACATATGTAATCCATATCTGAGTTCATAAAAAAATCTAATTTTTTACAAAAGATTAATAAAAAAATCAGTATAAATGAAAATTTTTAATTTAAGTTGTAAAAAATTAGCATAAATGAAAATTTCTAATTCTAAGGAATTTTGTTTATTTTCAAACGGTTTAATTTTAGTGTCATCTATTAAATTTTCAAATTATTTAACATTTTTAAATAAAATGTAATATTCACATGAAAGTATATTTATAGATCATTAAGTCAAGATTCGCTATTCGATTTGATATTTAAATATTCAATTTGAAAATCAAATTAATCTTCGATTGTCTTGATTTTTTAAATAGTTATTCTGATATTAGTCCAAAAATAATCAGAAAAAGTTGATTTATTAACCTAACCCTCTAAATACATTCTTACTAGCGGATCTTCTATTACGTTTATTATTATTATTATTATTATTATTATTATGAGAATCATTATCTTTTTTACTATTTAATTTAAATGTCATTGACATTTCACCAATACTATCCCATTTTCTATTTGATGATTTCATTCCCTTTAAAAAGTAAGTATTTTCAACATATTAGAACATTTATTTTTTTTATAAAGTAAAGAGGTAAAAAATGATCCCAACCTTTTTCTTTTGTAAATACTGTGTCTTACGTATTGGTTCATCTTTTATCTTTTCCCCATTCTTTTTGTTTATTTGCGTTATTAAATCTGCAAAAGAATAAACAGAATATTAAATTAAATACTGCATTATACTTAATAGTTGCTATAAATATAATAATACCTTCATCACTATCAATCTCTGATTCAAATGTAGATGCATCACTTTCTTCTTCAGATTCCATTTGTTCATCCTCATCATCATCCTCATCATCATCATATTTCTTCAAACTCCGTTTCTACAAAATAAAATAAAATAAAATAAAAATAAAAGAATAAGAATATATATATATATAACTGAATTGTCTTAAAAGAATCAGTCAAAAATTCTTTAACAAAATACATACGGTAGGATGTATTAATTTATATTCAGTAGTATTCTCATCAACCTCAAAATCGGGGTTAGTAAATAATTCATTAAATCTTCTATCCTTAAGTGGATTAATGACATCATCATCAACTATAACAGCAACTGATTTTTCTCCTTGTTGTTTATCGTCCTTTTTCTTTTCTGAAGATTTTAATAATCTATTTGCTAATTCCTTATTAACTTTAGGTAATTTCTTTTTTACTCTAATACGTGATCCTCTTTCTTTTTCTAATTTTTCTTTTATTATACGTTCTCGATAATCAGCATATGCAAATGGATTAGCAATAAGTTTGGCCTATAACATAAGAATTAATTCAGATTATAAATCGTGCAATCCAAAATTTATACGGTATATGAAATGACAAGCTAATAATAAATCTGATGGTCTTCCTTACTTTTTCGTATAATTGTAAATCCATAAAAAATCCATGCATATATGGCTTTAAGACATTTGTTCCAATTAAATGATCCATGCCAAGGCTATAACGATAAAAAAAATATAATTATTTTTATTTATTATACATCAGACAAATATTTGATGTGGATGAATGCAAATATCCCAAACTTTTGTTATATAGTTACCTTGTTAATTCCTTTCTAGTGACAAACTTATAATCTTCATAAATATTTGGTTGAGGGTTTTCTTCCATTTCTTCCTAAGCAAAACATACATACATTCATTTTGAAAATCTCAAAAGAAAAGGATTACTAAAATAAAAAAAGCAGATGTAATTTACCGTTAAATTATCTAAGAAAGAACACCACCTTGGTGCAGGACCTAATGAAGGAATATAATAAGCACCGATTTGCATTCCTTCATTAGTAACAAAGATCAAACCAGAATCCGGCACAACACAAAAATCATTTATATCCGTATTGGGCTCTATTGAAGTAAAATTGGCTCCCTACAAATTTAAATTTAAAAAAAAAATGAATAAACTTTCGTAAATAATTATTATATACACATTCTAGTCAGCCTCTAGGGATATTTACATTGTCTTTATCCCAAATTTTCATAATTTTACAATCGGCACTAATAACTTTAGATTTTTCTCTATCCCCCATAACATCATCATACCAAGATAGTTTTTTAATAGGATAACCATATTGATGATCTTTAACCAACCATGGTTTTGCACTTCTCAAATCATATAATAAAACGTGACCAGTAGAAGTTCCAACTGCTAAAGATAGTCCATCATTTCTATATTCCATAGCCGTAATTTGAAATGAATTATTAAGATTCATTGAAGAAGAGGCTGAAGGAGGTAATTGTGGAGCCAATAAACCAATTCTTGATCTTGATCTAGGATCCCACAATTCTATTGTACCATCTTCTGTACCGAACCCGAATAATTGATGTGCTGGATTTATTATTGTAACGTTTACTCCCTTTGTTGAATCTGTTGAAAATGAATTCAAAAATCTTCCTTGACTTAAATTTAACCTATATACTTCATGTGACGATGCTCCTACAAGTAGATCACATGAAGGATAATGATATACTAAATCTCTTCCAAACTATATTAAAAATGACCAATGTCTTTTAGTATCAAAATAGTTTCGATTTGGATGGAAAAAAAAAATATATATATATATTTTTTTAATTTACTTTTGGAACTCTAATATTATAATATATTCCACCTTGGTTATGGAACTCAATCATTCTATCATTTTGTAATAACACGGATTTGGTCCAATCATCCGATAATATCTATAATTTCAAAAATATGAATTACATTATAATTAATGAAGACTAGAATGAGATTTATATCCTTACCACAAAATTAACATTCTCTGAATTTGTATGTCGATCAAATTTCATTGACATTTCTGAATATTCATAAACACGGATTTGCGGTTTATAAACACCTAAAAATTACGAATTGTGAACATTTTTTTTAATGATAATAATAATAATAATAATTTCATACCTGTCGCCATTAAAAAACGACCATCCCTTGTCGTTTTTATTCGTAAAGAAGCTTCAGGAAACTCAAAATCTTGAATCAATTCAACTCTAGAAGTCCATTCTATACAAAAAGATAGTATTTATAATTTTTAATTCCAAATTCCGAAGGAAACGCCAACAGTTATTAAAATTACCTGGATCGTTTTTTAATACTCTTTTTTTTCTTCTTTCTAACCAATCTGGTATTGAGCGAGATCCAGATCCAGAAACTGTGTATATTTTAACATTGTTAGGGTTCGAAACTTTAAGAACCATTTTTAAATAAAAAAAAAATTGAATATAATAATTTTTTTTTTTGATATTTAATAAAATTTTTTTCAAGATAATCTTATCAAAATTAGGTGGTACAGACCAATGAATTTAAAAAAACTTTTTTTTTTCTTTTTTTGTTAGCACTTTTTCTACGAAATGTCTAATAAAATTAAAGACATTGATGATGAAGTTATGATTGATGCTGGATATGTCCCAATATCAGGAGAAAAAATAGAAGAAACAACGGGAACAAAAAAGTTAACTGACGAGGAGGAAACTGTTAGACCAAAATTTCGTCCTGCTACTATTAATGAACTTAATGTAAGTGCAGTTGGTATGTATTCACATGTGAAACGACTTGAATGAAAAATTAATACATTAAGATCATTGTTAGAATGGTGCACCACAAGTTCGTAGAATATCGGTTCCACCAAATAGATTTACACCACTCAAAAAAGAATGGAAAAAAATTTATGAACCTCTGGTAAAACATTTAAATTTACAAGTTAAAATGAACGTAAGATCAAATCGTGTTGAGATAAAGGTAAATCAATTGTATATTTAAATTTATTTTTAAAAAAAAATAATTGATTATTTATTTATCGCAAATTTTATAAATTTTCTTAGACATCTAAATATACAGAAGATCCCGGATCACTTCAAAAGGCTGCAGATTTTATAAAGGCTTTCATGTTGGGATTTGATGTTGATGTATGGTTGCTAAATTGAATTTAAAAGATTCTCTCGAGGCCTTCACTAAAAGAATTTTTAACATTATGTAGGATGCAATAGCAATTTTACGTGTTGACGATCTTTACATAGATTCATTTGACATAAAAGATGGTATACTGAATCTTATAAAACTTTTTTACGATAAGAATTTTTAAATAAATAATTTTTTTTTTTAGTAAAAACCTTGGGAGATGATCACTTGTCTCGTGCAATTGGTCGTATAGCAGGTAAAAATGGTAAAGTAAAATTTGCCATTGAAAATACTTCCAAAACAAGAATCGTATTGGCAGAAACGTGAGTGTTCTTATTAAATATTACTGAATAATTTATTTATTTTTATTAAAATCATTCACATTTTTTTTTTTTAAGATCTATACATATTTTAGGTTCATATCAAAATATTAAGATTGCGCGTGATTCAGTTGTATCATTAATATTAGGTAGTCCACCAGGGAAAGTACACGCAAACTTAAGAACAATTACTGCCAGGATGAAACAAAGGTTCTAATACTCCTATCGCTATTTATTCTAAAATTAGATGTCGATTTGATAAAATTATTATTAAAGATTATAATTGGGAGTTATTATATTTATCTTAAGTGGATCGATCTATTTAGAAAAAAAATATTTATATATATATATTATCATAATCACAATTTCTACTGTTCTAAATCACGATTCTAATCAGCATTTTTATAAAGTTTCAAAAATTATTCCAAAATTTTGAAGGTTTTTTTTTTTTTTTATAAAAAAAAAAAATCATGAACCAAGTAATTGAACGATCTAATCCTAAAATCAATTTTTAATAATTTTTAATCAAAGAATCAACAAAATTATTAATATTTTAAACCTCAATCATAATTCGAATTCAGTCTTCTAGATTTTTAAATTTCAAATTCTTCTCATAAAAACGAATTATCTACATAAAATAGACAATTGATTTTTAATTATTTTAATTATAAGCTTTAATGATGGATTAAATATTAAGGTTACCTTTTGAGGACACATTAAATTAGCGATAGAAGCTGGATGTCTTGTTCTATGACCATTTTTCCTTGAATTTTTTAAAAAAATAGTTTAACTAAAAAATTTTTCCCACCATAAATTACAAAATGAAATTTCAAATACCAATTTAAATAGACCAAAATCGCGTCATTATCTTCAGAATCTCTTTCAACAGTTTCAACATCATCAACAGCTTCTTCCCAATTAGTAAGACTTGGTGGAGGATAATCTTCAAGTAAAGAAAAATCTGGTTCTTCAATAAATGATTCGCTGAGTTTACGTTTACGTAGTTTATCTTGGTGATTTGTTATCATATTCAGTTTCTTTGAAATTTTATCAAAATTTTCTTCTTTTTTTGATTTACTCTCTTCATTTTTCCTTTCCCAATATTCTTCAATAAGTTCTTTTGCAAAACTAATAAATTACAAAAAAAATAAAAAAAAAGCTTATAAAATGATTATAAAGTAATTTCTCCAAAATACATGTATATTAAACGTACATATCTGATTCATTTTCCCATGTATTATCTTCTTCAGGAAACCCTTTCCACTTAAGATAAAACTGCGTGATTCCCTTTAAATAAAATATTTTAAAGAATTTTCATAAGAAATTTCGCGTTCATCATCGTAAAACAACAAACACATATTTTATGAAGTCCAACTTTTTTCATTCGATGTTCTAAAATCTTTTCTACGACGTATTCATCACCAGAATCTTCCTCTTCTGAAACTAAAATTTCATCATTATCAGAGGGTGCATAATCGTCGTCTTCTCTGACATAATTTCTCGTAACAATCATTATTCTACAAAAAAATTTACTATACGCGATTATTTATTTATTTATCCGTGTATAATATATAACCATTTTTTTTTTACTAAGAAAAAAAAAATATTAAAAACGAACATTTCAAAAAAGTCCAAGTTATTTTTTTAAAGCTTAAAAGTTTCGTCCAAAAAAAAAAAAAAAAAAATAAGAAAAAAAAACCATTTGCAACGAACGCGTTTATATAATAGATAAATAAGAATGTGTCTGTGATATAAAAATGGATATGATAATCAATGTCTTAAATAAACTGATAGACTATTATTATTTATTAACATATAATATAATAACTATAATACACATTGGTCATTCTATTAAATATATTAATGTGACTCATCATTTCACACTTCTTTCAGTTGGTGTAACCGACACAGTTTGCTATGAAATATACACATCAAATGCTTTTTCTTACGTAGAATAAATTATATGCCGCACGAGACTAGAGAACGAAAGCAATTATATTATAAGTATTCCCGTTTTTTATAAGAAAAAAAAATTAAAGTAAAATTATATTCACCACAACACTGCTTTCGTCATATTTTGATACCCTACTATCATCAAAGTTGTGCCATTCATGCCTATATCCATTTCTTACACAAGCAGTGTAATGTCCACCATTTAACCCTCCATAATGATTCGAAACAGCAAATAAATCATATACAAAAGGTCCAGATTGTTGTAGAGAATGATGATTCCCAGCTCCTGTGCCCGGTAATTCATGTTGAGTGTTACATCCAATTGACGTAGGTTTTTCAATAGGAGTTGGTACATATGATGTTAAATCTAAATCTCTCATAGGAAAATTAACCATAGTTTCCAATTTATCTCTAAACGGTCCACTAAACGAAAATCTTTTTAAATGTATCAACAAAACATCTGGTAACCTTGAAATACTAAGTTGTTTTATTGCCCGTCTTGGACATCGACATCTAGAACAGTTCCAAGCATCATCTCCATCTAATATTTCCTCTTTAATAAAGGCATCAAGACATTGATGTAAAGTTACACTCCCTCCATTATAATTTGGAGGAATTGGTAATGAAAGGTACATAAATGCATTATAAGTTGTAGATGTCTTATTACAAGTTAAACATCTTAAAGTATTACGAAATTGTCCTTGAAACAGACTAACCACCACAGAAGAATTACGCCTCAAATATTTTTCCCATTCTATTTCTGATACAATCTGCGGAGAAATGCATTCCATTTGTTCCATTTGTTGTTCTTCTTCAGGAGTCATATCAGGAATTATTGGTTTGTTCACAATAAGATTCAAATCTTCATGTAAACCATCCAATAAAAATGCAAGAAATTCTTGAGAATCATGTTGTTCCGTACCAGAAAATTGTGATGAAAATCGACCAATTGCTGTTTTGAATGAAACAGGAGAAACAAAATTATATTGTTCACTCCATAACACTCTAATTAATGTTGCAAATGCTTCAGCTAATACTCCTTTAGTTCCTAAAGGATTGGTCTTATTGATGTGTCGCTTATAACTACCATCCAAAAAGTATCTAGCAAATGGAACCGTACCACTTAAACATTGAATAACAGAATTCATAAAACAAGTATTCCCGAGATTTTTTAACCCAGTTGACCCAATTCCTGATCCCAATTGAGAAAAACTACTATCAGAAGTTGGGAATCGTTGATGATGACCGGCACTTGAGGACGGTCTTTGTTGCATACTAGTTTGTCCTAAACTAGGAATATGTTGACTCGGTGTAGAATCATTATTATTAAGTGAAGGAATTGATATATTTTGTCCTTTCGAGGATGATTCAGGAGGTTGAGGCAAAGGTCTATTTGGAGACGGTATTGGTGGAGGCTGACGACTTGGTTTTGGTGGTTTAGTTACATAATTTGGATTTTTTACTTCACTAAAGCTATAATATGGATTATCAAATCTAGTTGTACGACGTTTTAGTTGGCTACCAGATTGAGATGAATTTAACGTAGAAATGCTTTCCGGATTAATTTTTGTCTCATTCGAAATCGATGATAAATCTTTTGGCGAAGACGACAATTCTGAACTAATTTTATTCGGGGTAGGCATAGATTGAAAAGGTATAGAAGAATTATTTGATGAATGCTCCACATAGTTACATTCAGTCATCGACTGAATAGAAGGATTTTGAAACTGAGATGGTTTTTTTTTAAAAAAAATAATAATAATAATAATAATTAATATAACTTTAATAAAGAATGAAAATAAATAGAATAATAATTACTCACTAGTTCAAATATATTTGTAATATAATGAGCTCTACCAGAGCTAATAGGTTCATTGTTTTGTATTTTACTAATAATATCATTTGTTTTAGAAGGAGAGTTTACTGGCCTTATTTAATAAATAAATAATAATAATAATATTATTATTATGCAAAAAAAAAAGGTAAAAGGAAACATTCAAATTAATAAATACACTTTAGGTTCAATCACAATTCTGTACGTTAATAAACATGTGAAAAAACTTTTGATGCTTTATGTTAACCCGATGAATAAATCATACCTTATATTCATATTTTCAGCCCAAGCAGAATCCTCATTTGCAATTACAAACCCGTTTCTCTTTGAAAGGTCGTTATTTAACGATGTCCTATCTCTAGGTACATTTATCGGTTCAGTACCACTGTCATTATTGGTGATTCCATTACTTTGAATAATAGTATTAGATTTCTCGATCCAATTATCACCAGCTAAACGTTTCCAAGCTACATAACCTCCATTTAATAAAACAGGCTGTCTTCGTAATTTTTTTTGATAATCATTTTCATAAATCGCCGACTTTAAATATGACAAAGCATTATCACGTCCAATTGCTGAAGGTGAATTAAATTTTCCTGTTGATGGAACATAAGTCGAATCCTTGTCGTGGAGCACAACCAAATCAAATTTATCACGATCCTTGAATAATGCTTGTTCTTTTGCTGGAGAAAGTATTAAACGGTTATTTTCCAGGTCTATGCTAGAAATTCTAATTTGTTTTGTTTTTTTTAAAAAAAAAGTTCAAGCAAATTATTTTAAATAACATAATAAAAGAAATTATTAAAATTATTAAACTAACCCTTCCGCTAGAATGAGTGGTTCCAAGCAAACTATATTATCGATTTTAATATGTCCTACATCAAATTCTTCCCTATTTCTAACATCCAGTATTAATATAGTTGGAGGATGATCAGTTTTATTGAAAATTTTTAACAGATCCCCAGCACTTATTGAATTCGAAACCTTTAAATCAAGGAAAGGATCAACATTGGATTTTTGAGCATTCGATCCAGTTGATAACGTAGTAGGTGAAGATGATATTTTATTATGCATTGAATTATCATTACTAACAGATGTAGGAGGAGTTGGAATCGGAGTTGGCATGAATAATTTTGGTGAAGTCGAAGTATTAAAATCAATACCACTCAACGTAGATGAAGTATCTTTAGCAAGCGATTTATTGATATTTGGATGCACACTATCAACGTTTAAACCGCTATTTTGTAAACTTTTTAATCTTTCTGCAACAGATGGAGTCATTGGAATCATTGAATCTGAGGAATTATCTAAAGATACACTACCAATCATATTTTCTGATACTATATAAACAGGTGAACGAGGAAGACCATAATTTGAATGTTCATCTAATGCAGAATTTGAATTTAATGATCCATCTGGTGAAAGTTGAGGCATTGGCATTTGAATGGAGTTATTCGATGATGATGATAAATTCGAATTTCTCTGATCTTTTTGTCCCTCCAATATATTCTCGTTGGGTACTCTTTCTACCAATATTTTAGCCGCCTCTTCGGCTTCAGCCACAATCTCATTAAGTCTCTAAAATTAATAATTAATTAATTAGCATTTGATAAATATCATAAACGAATCAAATTCTATTAATAAAGTACAGGTCTTACACTTTTTAATTTGACGAAATCAGGGTAAGTTGATCCTGTTCGATTATGAATTTCAAGATGATAGTCTCTGTGTTTAGGTATTATTTCTAATAATATACTGATAAGAAAAGAACAAATATATATATTTATGTATGTATATGTAAAGATTAGTTGATAGTATGTTCTCGTTTAAAGAATTGAAAAGAATTTACCTTGTAGCTCTTATATTATTTATATAAACAGTTTCGAGGGCATTCTCCTCTTTAGTTTCTTTTGCTAATTTTGCCTATAAAATCAATGTAAAATAATCATCAAATACATAATTATTTAGCAACATTAGTAGAAAAACGTACCACATCGAGTATTTTGTATGTTGAAGTTAACCATTGCTTTATACTAAAACGATTAGGCTCATAAATAACTTTAGCCTCTTTTTTAAGTTGAACGATAGATTTATGAGTTACATTTGACATTATTGTAATGAGAGGTTTTAAAGAACTGTTTCTAAACCAAAAAAAATAAAAAATTACAATGGAAGTATTCGAACGAAGGTCGGATGGTTTTTATGCTTCGGTTTATCTTCTAAATTTAGTAACAATTTTTGAATGTCACAAAAAACTAAATCAACGTCTGCTATGGGAAATTTGCCGATCATTATTTAAATTCGTCATAAATGACCTCATATATGGAAACTTTACGGGGGAAGGCACCTGACAAAAATTCAGTTATCAAAAAATTAAAAAAAATTTGGCATATCATGATTGGCTAAATGGTTATTGAGTATTTTGAATTTCGAATTAAGCTTTTAACGTTAACGTTTTTTATGAAATTAACGATCTTCCAGAGTTGGCAAACAGGTTTGTGTAATTTGCTCAGAATTTTAATAAATTAATAACATTTCACAGTTTTTTTTTTATTATTTTTATTATTTCCACCAACATTTTATAGTAAATAAATTCAAAATGAGTAAAAGTCAAGAAATAATTAGTCGTGGTATGGTGATATTTTCGGTATCATTTTACATTGTAACAGCATTGATAATGGTATTTGTGAATAAGGTAATTTTCAAATGTTACTTTATAGGGAGAAAGGTTCAAGAAATTCTATTAACACACTTTTTATCATTGATAGTGGGTGTTAAATAGCGTCTCCTTGCCTTTCACATTGCTTTGGTTTCAAGTAATAATGGCGGTAATTCTATTACATTTCTCCAGTATATTCGGTATTTTACAATTACCAATACTTGACAAAGAAAAATGCATAGGATTATTACCATTAATAGCAATAAATGTTTTGGGACTTAGCTTTAATACAATATGTCTACAGTATGTAGATGCAAGTTTTTATCAGGTTGCAAGAGCATTAGTACTTCCATTTACAGTTTTATTCTCTTTTATGTTTTTAAGTCAAAAAACATCATATAAGATTTTATTAGCATGCTTTGTTGTTTGTATTGGATTTTTTGTCGGTGTATCTTCTGAAAGACTCTCAATTTCATTGATTGGTATCATTTTTGGTATTTGTTCATCAATTTCAACGGCGTTGCACGCTATTGTTATTAAAAAAAGTTTAACCGTGGTAAAAGGTAATACAATAGAATTGGTTTATTATAACAATGTATTAAGTGCTATTGCCTTTTTACCATTAATATTTTTGTTCAGAGAACAAAATCAATATTCGGAATTATTACAAAATAGTACTAGGGGTGAATCAAGAACTTTTTTAATCGGTATTTTGATTACTGGATTTTTTGGTTTTTTAATTAATGTGGCAGGATTCCTTCAAATTAAAGTAACTTCACCCGTTACTCATATGATCTCTTCAGCTTTTCGTGGAGTTGTTCAAACTATTCTTGGGAATTTTATTTTTGGTGATTTATTAACTACTGGTCGTGTCGGTGGAATCTTTTTAATCTTATTTGGTAGTTGTTATTATACTTGGATTAAAGATCAAGAATCAAAACAAAAACAAAAAACACAAAAACAAAATATTGTTTATGATAAGTTAGAACGTGGTGATTCATTTGATAATAGAAAGGACGTCAATAGTGATGAAAGGGATGAAAAGGCATAATATATATTATTAGTTCTTTTATAGAGTATTTAGATATATTATTTCTTTTTAATTGTATACTAATATTGTAAAATTAATAATAATAATAATATTTTTTGTTCATGAAACTATACTTTGCTAATTAAAATATAATTGCATATCTATAATAGCAAGAGAAGAAGTAAATTATCAAGTTTCTATTCTTATAATAAAAAGTTGAGAGAACCCTATAATATTAAAGTAAAAGTAAAATGGACAAATGAATTGTATAGTATTTAAGATAATAAATAATTCCTAATTCCTTACCAATTAATTTGTAACAAAATTAAAATTGCATTAATTTAATTTAATAAAACTTATTTAACTACTATCCTTTAAATGTTAATGTTTTTAATCTATCAAAATTCTTTAACAATATGAAATTTTGTATATAGGTAGGTTGCTAGAAAAGTCGGGTTCTGAGAACTTTTTTTAAGATTGCATTTTAATCTAGTATCCTCGGAACAGGGACGATGATTTTCTGTGATTCGCATAAATGCATCTAACTACATTTAATATTTCCAAAAAAATTTTTATAATTTAGATCACAGAATCACGTGAAATTCTTAAGATCGAATTTTGGAGGTATTTTATTTTGCAACTTTTCGGTTGAAATCTACCGTTGATGGACATTGTCTAATCATTAAAAAAATTAAATATGTTATATTTTAATAAAAGTAATTGAGTTTAAAGCAAATATTTTTATTATTTATATTTTTTTTTAAATACATAAAAACACCGAATTGATTGAATCACCACAGAATTACACAGAATGTACGAAATCGGTATCGAATCACATCACAGAATTTGGTTTTTATCACCGCAGAAAATCATCTCGGAATATATCATTTCGACGTTTAATCCGTGTTATAGGCTAGAATCAAAAAAAAAATTGTAACTGAAATTTGCTTATTTATAATGATTTATATTACATTGAGGCGAGTTGTACAAGAATATTTGATAAAAAAAAATTTTACAAGTAAATTAGTAAAATTACAATGTCAAAAATAGATTCATGTATTCTCCCGTCTCAAAAAAAAATAAATAAAAGAGCGCAAAATCTTAAAACTTTAAATTTCAGACAAAGTCATTGAAAAAATTGAAAAAATCAATTGGTGAATAAAGGCGGAATGATCGTCTCATTTAAAAAAAAAAATCAATGTTAATAATAACGAGACTCGATCAGGACTTATTCAGAAAATACTCAAGGTGAACCACCTTGCGTTATATACTAAAGTTAATAAAGAATTGAATATTCAATGAAATCAGGACAAAAAGGATATAACAACGTGCCATATTAGAACGATAAATGAATGAAGGCTTGAAAAATTTAAAATATCAAATGGGAATATACCAATGTGATTACATCTATTAAAAATCTCAATTAGAAGTTTCGAATCAAGATATTTATTTATTTGCGAAGATGGAGTTGATTACTCAATGATGAAAATGATGCGCGGCTAAAAAATCAAGGACAAAGATTTCGTGCCTATTATAATCAGATAGAACGACTTGTCGACGAATTAGAAACAGAGGTTACGAGACTAAGAGCTCGAGGGGAAAAAATTACTTTAAAAGGATTATTTGATTTTATAAAATAAACTTGACTTGGTCTGGACTTGCTCAAAGAACATAAATAAATCAAAAAAATTTTTCATATGTATTTTATACTCTGATCGCGAGAATACACGTTTCAAAAACTTTGATAACACAATATAAAAAATCTTATAAAAATGAACTGGTTTGATCTTTATTATAATACATAACATTTTACTAATATAAATACATATCAATAGAAAAGGAGGAAATCTAAAAAAAATTAAAATTTTACTTCATATGCTAAATATGATTTTTTTAGTAAAATAAGTCCAGATTTAACTTTAACTCATAAAAACTTTTTTTTTTTAGATTTCCCCCCTTTCTATTAACAAGTTCCCATATAAAGTTTACATATATCAAACAAAACACGAAATACAAGTACTTTAATTTACCTGACCTTCCTAAAACAAATATAGGGATGAAAGAAAGGTCCTTATCGAATAACTTAGAAAATAATGAAAATAATAGAACTTACATAAAAAGCAAACCTAAAATCCTGTAAACCTAAACCAAAAATCAAAGGGCCTAAGAAGGGAGAGGGGTAAGAATAAAGAAAATTTTTTGATTAATAAAATGTCATAAGAATAGAACTATTAAAAAATGGCTCTGATATTTTTATTATTTCACGTATACATATATTGTTGGGAAGTTGCAAAAAGAAACAAATAATAGAATCTTTCAAACAGAAAGCTTATATAACACAAGTAAAGATGAACACCATAATTAAGAAGTTGCAACTTGAGTTACAACTTGGTTGCAACTCCTTGTAAATTTATTTTAATATAAAAATTCATAAATAGTTGCAACTCAAAATGTTGTAACTTAAGTTGCAACTAGTTAAAAATTTTAAAAATAATTATAGGAACCATCTTGAAACACAAGATAAACCTTTTCAAATAATTCAAGATATTACTTCTAGTATGTTATAAGAGTATCAACCTTACATGACATCTTCTAATATCTTCATGCAAGAATTAATCATATTAAAAAAGCAGAAATGCCTGTTTAACCGCAAATCATTAAAGAAATTATTGTTCTAAATTTACTTTATTCAACTTTAAATGATGATACATTTTTAATAAGGGATAATGAAATTGGTAATAATCAAATTTTACTATTTGCTATACTAACAAATATTCAACGCTTATTTCAGGCTTCATTTTAATTAATAGATAGTACTTTCAAAACTGTTTCAACAGTTTTTTCAATTATATACCATTTATACGCCTGTTAATAATGAAAATTCAAGAATTCTTTCACTTGTCTATTCATTAATAATAAGCAAATCAAAGGAAATCTATAGATGCTTGTTCAAAAAATTAATTGATTTTATAGTAAAAATGATATTATCTTACAACCTTCAATCTTTCTAACCAATTTTGAGTTAGCATCAATCAATATATCACGTCATATATTTTCTAATGTTAAAATAAGAAATATTTTTTTCATTTATATCATTCAGAATAGTGAAAATTCAATTATGCAGACTTGCTACTAGATATGGTGATGATGAACAATTTAGTTTAATATTATGACATTTATTTGTGCTAGCATTTTTACTATCATAGGAAATTTCAGAGACATTTGATATCTTATAGCTTAAAATTCCTTTAGAAGCAAATGAAGTTATTTAATAATTTGAAGATAATTATATTCATAGAAGTAGACTTTCAAGTTGAACGTATCATTCATGATAAATCATATCCTGTAAAAAAAGCCTTAATTATAAAAGAACAAGAATAATAACAGCAATTAATAATAAAGAAAACTGTTCTATTATAGAATTTCTTTGTAATATTATGCATAATCTTATATTATAGTTGTATTTAATATGATAAATAGTACTTTATATCATATTTAAAGATAATAAATATGATTGATTCATAAAAATTACTGTAAGTTAATATATCATAGGTCAGTCACAGAAAATTACTTTGAATTAGTAACATATATTATAAGTAATTTGCAAGTGATATTTAAGTATTTAAATATTATCCTGCTAAAAATTTTTTATTTATTTGTATAAGTAAAACTCTTTCTGATTAAACTTTTTTTTATTATTATATAAGTAAAATATTAAATCATCAATTGTGATATAATAAAAAAATTTTTAATAAAATCATATGATATACACTAGTGATACCTGACTAAACTCTTTTTTAAAAAATTGTAATTTTATCAAAAGTTTCATCTCTTTAATATTTTTATATGAATAAATATAAAATTATTATATTTTTTAATGTATTTTAATTCAAGGAATTTAGATCAAATTAAATATAATTTCAGCAATTAAGTAAAATAATTTCATCATTAATAAAAAACTAGTTTCGTCATTTCAGTTTCGTCAATTTCGTTATATTAAGAAAGGTAATTTTGTCAGGTATCACTAAGATACACTTATATGCTGTAATATATATATTTAAAGAAAAATTTAGGATTTTATATCATTTAATAATTTAGACTTTGAGATTTTGTATCATTCAGGATTTTAGATTTTAAGGTTTTAAAATTTGAGATTTTGAATTTTGTGATTTTGATAGCAATTCTACTAAATAGACCCAGAAGCAAGTAAACAAATAGATAGCTCTTTGGATACAAAAAGAATACAGAGTAATATAAGCATATGAATAATTCTTTGATAATAAAAAGATCATAGATAAATAGAAAAACAAATTCTATTAGATTATGACATCACTATTAAATTATAAACTCTATAACTTTATAAAGTAAGATTATGAAATTTATAGGACAGGAAAATTAGGACTTCATAAAATAAAATTATGAAGTTGCAGGATTGATATTTCATAATTTTACTTCATAAAATCACAGTAATAAAATAACCTAAAACAAGCTACAGGATTTTAAGTAGGTAGCAATCTTATAAGACTGCTACTTACTTAAAATCCTGTGACTTCATAATAGCTAAATCAACTTCTAAATATTTTAACTAAATTAAAATCTTATTACATTTTAATCTAATATCATTAAAATTAAAAATGCAATAAAATTCATAAATTTTATTAAAAAATTCTTAATCTAATAATTTTTTTATATTAAATACTTTATATTATTTTTAATATCTTGAAAAAATTTAGTAAAAAATATACTTTTAGTTTTTTAAACTAATATAAATTAATTTTTATTTTAAAAGATTATTGTTAATATTTTATTTGTATTAAATTATATTTTGAAGATATTTAAATTGCAAATAAATTTTTTTTTATTTAAATTTAAAATGCTAATTTTATATTATATATTTTTAATATTAAATTAGTAATATCAATTTTACATTTAAATTGAGTATAGTATGTCTTGCAGATTTTTTAGTAAAAATGAAACACAGAGTTACCCTGTTAATCTTAGTATTCTTTAATAATATTTTTTTAAAACCACCGAAAACCACGTGTATCATTCTCTAATTTGGTGTTTTTTACAATACGCAATATACGTGGCATAATATAGTGGAATATCATTATGATATAAATACCTAAAACTTTTTTTTTTTTTTTTTCGCAATAAATTACAAAGCCTGCTTTTTAATGGCTTTGGGTTAATTCATTCTTTTTTTAAAAAAATTTTTTTTTTTGATTTTTAGACAATTTTGTATTTATTTCATTTATATAGAATTATTGGTATTCAAAGATGGTTCGCTTAGCAGTTTACGGTGGAATCAGCACTCTATTGACACTCTCGATTATCGCAGCTGCATTTCGTCAAAGACCTAATTTCTATGCAGCGTGTATATATTTGTCTAAATCTAGTGCTTGCATTATGGTAGGTTGAAGTGATATTTATACGAACTTTTGATAAATTACTGAGTATCAAAAGTGAAAATCTTTTATAGTTTTTAAAGATCTGCAATTTTGAAAAGATATACTTGTTTTTTTTCAATCGCGTTTTTTTTCACATTGGTTTTATATAATTATCATTTAATTTCAAATCGATTATACACCTACTACTATTGTTAGATTTTAATGAATATGGGTTTTTTCCTAACGATAATTTTGGGTAAAATACTTCAGACGATATTTTTCGGACGTTTACGTGCTGTTGAAATTGAGGTATAAAAACGATTCTTTAAATAAATTTTTTCAGTTTCATTAAATTTACAAATTATTTCTGCAATTTATATTAAAGCATTTATACGAAAGGTCATGGTATGCTATCACCGAAACATGCTTAGCCATGACAATATTCCGAGATGAATTCAATACTAGGTTCGTTGTAACGTTCACGACTTTATTGTTTTTAAAAACATTTCATTGGTTATGTCAAGATCGAGTAGAATTTGTGAGTATTGATAATAAAATACCAATTTTGGAAGTTTTTTAATTATTTATAATAGTTTTTTATTTCTTACTAAAGAAATTGGTTATAAACAGATGGAACAGTCACCAGCTGTACCAATTTCATTTCATGTGCGGATGGTTTCATTAATGAAAATATTGGTTGCATTTGATTTGATTTTGGCATCATATGCCATTAATGTAACAGTGCAAAATGGACCAAATATGATGATAATGTTTGCATTTGAAGTGCGTATTATTTATATTAATTTGTTATAACATTCTAATCATATGTTCTAAATTATAATTTATTTATTTAGTATTCCATTCTTGCTGCAACGATAGTGTCTACTATTTTCAAATATACATTTAATGTAATTGATATGAGACGTGAAGAACCATGGGAGAATAAATCAATATATGTTTTCTATTTGGAATTGGTGATTGGTAAATAATTAATGTTGGTGTATAATAGTAATTTTAGATTAATCTAATTTATAATTTATCTTTTATGTAGATTTCTTTAAATTGATTGTATATCTTATCTTTTTCGCTATAATTCTTGTATCATATGGAATCCCATTACATATTATAAGGGATGTTTATGTAACGCTTCGATCATTTCTTCAAAAATGTGGAGATTTAGTACGATATCGTCGTGCTACTAGAAATATGAATGAACGTTATCCTAATGCTACTAACGAGGAACTTGAACGATTAAGCGATCGTACTTGTATTATCTGCCGGGAGGAAATGATAGTTTCCAATAATAATGCGAATAATAATAATAATAATGCAGATCCACAACGAAATAACAACGGAGATAGACCTCAGTCTAGGCAAGGAAGCAATAATAATTTGGGAGATGTACCTAAGAAATTACCTTGCGGACACATTTTCCATTTTCATTGTTTAAGAAGTTGGTTAGAAAGACAACAAAGTTGTCCAACTTGGTAAGTAAAATATTAAGTTATAAAGTTATCTTTTTAATTTAATTTCTCTTTTAAAATATTATAAAAATGTAGTCGGAGACCTGTCTTGGAACAACCAGCACCCGCGGCACAACAGCAGCAACAACAACGTCCCATTCAGGCACAACCTGTCCGTAATGTACCACAAGGACAACCACCACCACAACCTCAATTACCGCCAGGAATGCCTTTCCCAAATCATCCAGGATTCATTGCTAACGCATTCCCAGCGTTTCCTGCTGTAATGCTGCCACCTCCAGCGATGCATGGACAATTTCATGGACAATTGCCTATGGCTCCTATTCCTCTAGCAAATGCACCTAATATGGGTGAACAAGCTAATGGTATAAATCAGAATATTCCACAACCTCCACAACAAAATAATCCACAAGAGACGCAGCCACAAAATTCTCAGTCCAATATTGGAGATAGATCGACAACAGAGGTATGTAGTTAATTAACTGAAAATACAATCACCGTATATAATAATGTTTATTAAGTTTATTATCTTTATAGACACATGAGGAATCTAGTTCAACATCATCTAGTACACAAAATCAAAATAATTCAACACGGAGACCTAATCAACCAGTTACATCTAGGATACACTGGGATCAATCATCGTCAGCTTCACGGACATTTAATAATGCACAGCCATCAATGCCTTTTCAACCTATTAATTTATCACAATTGCCTATGCAAAATACACCAGGATTAATACCACTTTTCCCAGTTCTACCGCTAAGAAATAATGGTATAGAGAATAATAATAATTTAAATGCTTCAACAACAACATTGGAACCTTTAACGGAAGAACAAATTCGTTTATTGGAAACAAATACTCGTGCAGCATTTGAGGAGAAAATAAGAATATTACAAGAAGCACAAGTACAAATTTATAATGTTATCAGCGTGCTTACACAGGCTGTCAGTGCATTACCTAGTATCCCAACATCAGAGTTGAACATTTCCACATCATCAGCGGACGATAATTCATCAGTAAATAATAATAATAATAATACAGATTCAGTTGAAAATAATAATGTTGAAAATGCTAATTTCATTAATACTAATACGGGCTCGAATATAAATGAAAATTCTCTAAGTGATGAAGTTAAAGGCAACAAGGGTAAAGGAAAGAGTGTAACATTGACTGATGAGGATGAACTATATGAAAATCGAGATTAATTAGTAGAGACATTAAAATTACAGAAATATAATAACGTACATTTCATTTCAAAAGATTCAACGTAGTTTTGTTTTCAATTGTAAACTTTGTAGATAAATTTTTGATTGATAAAATAGTTTTTCATTATGGTAATCAAAAAAAAAAATTATTTAGAAATTTGAAGATTATTTTTGTTTATCATTATCTTCTATAATACCTAATCTCATTACATTACTTTTATTAGCAGAATCAGTTAATTTACGAGATATTTCATCTTGTTTTTTTCGTTGTTCAATTAATTTTAATTCTTGAATTTTAATAGATTTAGCACGTGCTTTCTAAATAAATAAAATGATTATTTAAGAACGAATTATAAGTAAAAATTACTTCTTAACGAGTACCTCTTTTGTATGATGTAAACATTCAAAATAATCGTCCTTTTGTAATGTACATTGATCGGGTCTATCAGCCATAGCATAACATTTACGAAATTCTTGCCAGAAAGCAAAACATCTACTACGATCTCCATTATAGCCGAATCCAGAAGCCACTATATATTAATAATTACGAAAAAAAAAAAAACTTTTTTGAATGAACTAAAGACATGAATATTTTAATCGATAAAAAAATTTGATAAATAAAATTTACTTATTTTCAAAAGCTTTTTTTTTATTTAAAGGAGTCAAATTAGTATTAGAACTCTTTATATAAAATAATTCTGATTCTGATTGGTTAAGATATATATTTGCATCCAACCAATAAAAAAAAAGAAAAATATGAGGCATAGTAAATGTAAATCATATGATCCGTAATGTGATTTTACTAAACTAAGTTAACAGATCGTATTTGCTAAAAAGAAAGTTATACTAAGTTAAATTATAAAAGAAATAAATACATATCGATATGACTTAATTATATTGAAGGGTCAGGTCATCTATATTGATATACAGTAGATTTAAAGAAGAATAAGTTGTAAATAAGCAAAGATTAAGTCTTAAAAGATAAATATTATTGTTTTATTAGAGATTAGTAGAAAGTTCTGCCATTTATCAGGGTAAAGATACAGGATATTTATATAAATATATTAATATAAAATAGATATTAATATAATGAAAATAATATATATATAAGAAAATAACTATTTATAATATAACTAAAAAAATTAGAGAAATAAGAAATTACAGATACAGTCAAACAACTAAAATTATAAAATAAATATTTTAGTTTTTTTATTAAAATATTTAAAAAAATTTTTGTATAAACATATATTTAAATATAAAAAAATAAATTAATAAATCTAATATTATAATAGTAAAGAAATAGGCTTTTGGCATATTTTATTCAAATGATACCAAAAGGTATCTTAGCTATTAAAAAACATATAGTATAAACTTAACTGTAATTATACTTGTAAATATAAGGAAATAAATTTGCTTTCTTAAATATTATTCGCTCTATAAACATTTGCTTTCTTAAATATTATTCACTCTATAAACATTTGCTTTCTATAAAATTATACTTAACATAAATAAATCTGAATCTTATTTGGTTTTCATTCTGAGTATCAAAAATTTTCATATATAATATAGCTAAATCCAAAAAGTATACATGTTTACTATAGGTGAAGCAAAGTGAAGTATCTGTAAACAAGATATGAAAACAAATAATGTTCATAGAGTTGCAGAGCAAAATGAAGTATCTATAAACAAGAAATATATTTATAGAGTTGTAAAGCAAAGCCAAAAATGCAAAAAAATTTTATGTAAATAAATTTATTTTCAATATTTCTCCAGCACTTTCTGACTTTTCGCTTATGATTAGAGTATAATGCTGATCACCTAAATTTTCACAAGCTTATGCTGATGATAAAATCTCAAAAATGATACTTACCTGCATATTTTCTACATGCATTATAAACAGAGAAAGTTAGTTTTTTGCATTCAATGTAGAGAACTTATCTAGAAGAATTCTAGTAAATTTTATACTTTCTAAATAATAACATTCTTCATTGTAAACTGATCACTTTGTAGGATATAGAGATAATGATAAAATCCTATTATAGTTTTTTTTTGAATAAATGTCAAACCCTAATTATCTAAATAAAATAATTTTTATTTTAAACTTTTTTCTAACCATATATAACTTTTAGAAAAAAAATGAGCAGAATACTTAGTAGTATTACTGATGTATTAGGATGATTATTTAGAAATTTCTTATTAAGCTAAGAAAACCCAACATTATAACTACTTGAAGCAAAAGTTAAACCAAAACTGGAGTCTGAAAAGGAAAGTGTCTATAACACTACTTTAACTTACTAAAAATACTAAACAAAATGATACTATATTTAGCTATCCAGAGATTCTTATTCTGAAAAAAACAAGATTATATATTAAGTTTGATGATAGTTTTATATAATGGATTAGTTCTGAAAAAGATTTCTATAATTTATTACAAGATTAGTTTTTAATCAAGGCCAATCTGAATGAGATACTTCAGAAAACATATAAATGATATAACGAAAAAGTCAGTGTAATCTTATGGTAGAATAAGAAACAGATTAATTTATAAAAAATAGTTATATATGCTATGACAAGTTTGCGATTCTTTTAGAATGTAACTAAAGCCTCTAGAAAAGTAGAGAACTTATCTCAGGAAAAAGATTATTGGATTAAATTAACTTATATAAAAGGATTAGTATGAGTTAAGCCAATGATGGGTTTTGGACTTATTTTTTAATTTTAAATATTTTGGACAAGGTTTTGGACATATAAAATTGTGTCTAAAATCTGTCTAAAATCTGTCCAAAACTGTTCAAAACTGTCCAAAATTGTCCAATTACCCAACACTGGGTTAAGCCATATGAAGAAAATGTAACTAAATTGGATTTCAATAAATATTATTTACACATCTTAACTAGTTATACTGCAGGCTGACCTGTAAGAGCAGGAGAATTTAAAACAATCATATATATTCATAATTCAAAGTATGGTATTTCTTGAGTCTTCATAGAAGGTCAACCAGCAGAAAAAAATGTATAAAAGAATTTCGTTATAATCTTACAGGATATTACATTCATTATGATTTATTAATAGCAATAAATTTAAGTCTCTATATAGAATTATTTACTAAAAGTCTTAATGCTTTAATATTTAAGCGAAGTAAATTTATAAGGAGACATGAAATTTTCAATCAAAGGCAAGTTATCTTACAGAGATCAAGAAAGAAGGTGGATAAGTTGGAAAATTAGCCAAACATATGCTAATATCACTTTAAAGATGATTATACCTAGATGAGAGAAGACCAGGATCACATCAACGTATAATACCTTTTATCTCAGCAAAGGGACGCAAAACTATATCAGAAAATTAGACTACTAGAAGATTGTATAAAGTGTATCCACATAGATGGTTTTATTATTTTAGATAAAAATACTGAATAGCTAATAGAAAGATATGTAGGTGGAAAGAGCAATCTAAAATTGCAAAATCAGGCATCATGATGATAAAAAATGCAATAAATCTAAAATGTGTTGATTTTGAAGAAATAATTCCTTTATTTACTAAGAAGTCAGAAAAATCTCCCATCTATTACTTATTTTTGCCAAATAAGATTCTCAATAGAGTTTTCCAAAATCATAGAAAGAATAGGATGAGAAAATATATTCTCTTTTATTTGTTAATAAGCAATAGTATTATATTGCTAGAAGACTATTATAGCAAAAAAATAACTCTAACAGCTATTTCTGGGGTTAAGTTTACAAATGCATTGAATAGGAATATAAAGAAATTCATTTAGATACAAAATATGATGCAATAACAGCACTTGCATAAATATATGCAAGATTATAATATTTCACCAAATAATTTACCACCATTTATTAAAAATTTTTCTGAAGTAATTATTGAAAGTCTTAAATCTAGATTTTCACAATCAAATTTATATTATTTCTTTCGTAATGAAATATTGAAAACTTATTGCTTTTTATGGAATAAATAAGATAGATAGGACAGGAAATATTGTAAAAAATATAATTGATAGGGAACCAATTAAAACAAGAATGGGGAACAGCAAAATATTATATAAAACAAATTAGAGATTGAGATTTAGTAAATAATTGGAAATATATAGGATGAGTGTTGGAAAAATGGACCAAATTGATTTTTTTTTTAAAAAAAATTTCCTAAGTAAAATAGATGTAGATTTAGTCATCTAATTCAAATCATTTGTTATTTCAAAAAAAAATTTTATCAATTTGGTCCTTTTTCCTAGCACTTACCTCATATGTAATAGTTATTTTATAGAAATTCTGTGAAATAACTGTTTTATATCACGGTTTCATCATATCATCATAAATATACAACACAACTAACTTTTTTTATCTATAAATAAACTTTTTGATCATCCTTTTTTAGCGCTATCCTTCCTTTTTTTTACAATTTTTTTTACTACAATAAACTTTTCAATCATCCATCTTTTTTAGCGTTATCCTTTTTTTTACTTAACTTTCTCACTTCACCTTTTTAATTTTTATTTCCCTTCTCTTTCATTTTAACTATAGGTAAAAAAAATAGAATTTCTTCTGTAACAAATATGCCCTTTCCAAGTTTTCAAACAGCAGCTAATTTAATTTCTAATGATTCTATTACCAATATTCAAGATATTGCTCAAAAAAAAAGCTTCCTATTATCGTGAAAAAGCAAAAGTAAAAAATATTAAAAAATCTACTAAAAGTTAGACTATAAAATTTGAAGAATTTCGTAACAATGCAGATTATTTTATTCCTTTGACTGAACTTAATAACATATTGTAACTTCAAAAACAAATTGTAGAATTTATCTCTACAATGAAAAAAAAGATAGCAATGAATATAAAGCAACATCAGTTAAGCAAGCTGTTGATGCACTTAATAGACATCTTCTTCATAATTCACCTATTTCATATATTAATTTGCACAATAAATATATGTTTTCTGATTTACATGATGTTTTACATGACAAATTACGCAATCTGCAAGAACATGGATTTAGCGAAAAATCTGATTCAATAGCTATTAATCCTTAACAAATTCAACAAATTTTACAATATTCTAGAATTAATTCAAATAATCCTGAAAGTCTCTTATATCATATTTTTCTGTTTATCTATAATATTAGCTATACGTTGTAGAGTCAACAATTTCATTAATCAAGGCGCAGTAATACAAAAGGAAATTATCAACAATATTCAGTAAAAAGTCACAAGAAAAAGTCATATGTTAAAAGAGAAATAATCACTTTATTAAGAGAAAAGAATAATACTTAGATAAATTACGGACTGAAAAGGAAGATTACACAAGACAAATAAATCACAGAAGAAAATGATTCGGATAAATTAGTTACCGAAATAAAAGGATAATTAATTAACCGAATGGAAGGTCAAAGAAAAAGGATAATTAATCAACCGAACGGAGGGTCTTATAAAAAGACAGGAAAATATTTGAAAATAACAAATTGAAAAGGTTACACAAGATGCAAGAAGGTTACATAAAAGACACACTCGTTGGGAATGACAAACATGGAAGCATGTGTAATATAAAGGTTACACATGACATCATAAACGAAACAGAAATCAGAAGAAGAACAGAAGTTAATAGTGATACGAAGTACAGAAGAAAGACAGAAGTACGAAAAAGTAAGAAGGAAAATTTATTATTAATATCTTAAGGAAAATCAGAAAGAATTAATATAACGGAAGTAAAAGTAATATAACGAATTCGGAAGTAAATAAGAATTAATACAACGGAATGA
>CAMKVN010000541.1:0-27095 GCA_946474995.1 Funneliformis geosporum | reverse complement strand
TTCGATTCGATTTGAAAAAATCAAATCAAATTCAAATTGCTTAAATATTTGATTTGATTTGATTTTGAGGAACCCTAGAAGCGAGCAATGTCTTTAAAACAATATTTAACATCATATTATTTGGATGAGTGTAAGCTACTAGCAGATTTCCAAAACACATGATACAAAGTGATTGGCCTAGAAATCACATGCTACTGAACATTATCGAAATTACAGGATAGTAAAAAAGATGATTCATCTGAAGCCGATATAGACAATATCATTGAATTATATGAGCATCTAAGAGAGCGGTTTTAATTGTAAGAAGAATGTAGAATGTCCTATGTATTTCTCAAACTTCTGGTCTGAGAGTCTGATACTATTTTTATTAGGAATTCGACGAAGTTGATTTCTTCTTCGGGAGTATCCTCATTCATAAGTAGCGTAATTCACTAAAAATTGTTAGTTCGGAAGGTAAACTTGTATATCAGAGATAAAGTGAATTGTAATAGGAAAAGAACCTATTTAATCTATATCTACCCATCTATTAGATCACCAATGTAAATAGATAAAAAATCTTGAATTGTTTAAAATAAAATTGGAAAATAGATCGCCATTACATACTGAAAAAGGACAGATTCCATGTTGTAAAGAGATGACCTAATAATAAATTTAAATCATTAATTCAAATTGTCCTCATTTATTGATAATCACTTTTTTTTTTGGTTACTCCATTAAAAGAACCAACCGGTTGATATCTGGTTTAAATAAAAAAAGAAAATCAAATAAAAATGTGAAATACAGGATTGATAAGGTTCACACGGGTGTTTATTGACTTGATTAAATTGTGAAACACAATATTTATACATTTGTTGATTCTATTTCATCTAGGAATAAAAATTCTAATTCTATCATAATTAAATTTCCGACATAATTAATTTCCGTCAAATTGTTCATATAAAATATAAATACATTATTATAAACTAATAGCATAACTACTAAATATATCACTCCCAACATTATAATTAGATTGTGGAAAGATTTTGTCGTAATCTTGTGCTTCATTTATATTGGAAAAGTCACCATCGATAGTAGCGGTAGAATTCGGCATAATAACAGGAACGTGTTGCTGTTGTTGAAGTGGTTGTTGTGGTGGATTATTTACGATAGTAGCGGTAGAAGTCGACATAATAACAGGAACGTGTTGCTGTTGCTGAAGTGGTTGTTGTGGTGGATTATTTACGATCGCAGGATTAGCAAAACGTTGTCTGTGTAGTGTTTGTGTTTGCGTTTGTGGGTTTAGTCCGATTCGATTTCGTTGCGGTATAACGCAGGTACGAGGACGAAGATGAGGAAAGGTCAACCGAGTAGTTGATGAACGGGGGTTTCTAATACGAAGTGTTGAAGTTGCGCTTGAATTTAAGCCTGTCCTAGAACAATTAGAATTTGCATTTGAAGTTGAAGCTAAACGAGTTCTGGTACGAAGAGTTGAATATGTACTTGAATTTGAACCTAAACGAACGGGTTCACCAGTACAAGGAATTGTTGGATTTGCATTTGAATTTGAACAGGTCGTTGTATCATTAATTACGGTCATATTTGAAGTAATTCTTATAATATAACGTTAATATATCAATATATAAATATATATTTTTTTTCTTTTTGAAAAGCAACAATAAAAAGATATCCAGATATCCTTGATTTTTTTAACCTTTTTATAATTTTTTTTAGAGTAGGCTTCATAATTATACATTACAATTTATTTTATATTAATTTTAAATGTATTTATTTAATTGTACTACTACATACATAATTCTCCTCATTTAAAAAAAAATTTAAATTAGATATATACTGTACTACACTTAGATATAAATTTTTAAAATAAGACCTACATCACACCTTTTTTTTTAAAAAAAAAACTCCCGATTTCCAGGCTTGAATGCAAGGTAGGCAGACATAAGCTCTTTTTCCTTTTTTCCCGCACTACTTTTCAAAATTTTCATTTCATCTTTCTGTTCCCTATGGTGAAGAGAAATTCGCCATTTACTTGCTCAATTTTTTTTTTCCATTTGAATATGGAATAACGTCTTCACGTTTCCCAACTTACTCAACCAACGGTTTTGTGAAACCTTTGTCATAACGCCAAAACGCTTTACTAGAAGGAAGGCATCACATGGATTAAAGTCATGATATAAACGGAAATGTTTCAAATTTTGCGAAGTTAAGAATTAGTAGGTTATTCGGGATCGTTGTTGATTAGATAATGATTTAGATTTTTAAATTTTGTCATCAGCTCCGGAACGAATGGTATTTTGAAAATTATATTCATGTGATGTGACGTTTAGAACCAATTCTTAATAATTCAACTCATGAAGGGAATAATTACATGTTACCATGACCAAATTACATTAAATAAATTGAAATGTAATTTTTTTCATTTTTTATTATATTCAATTATATTATTATAAAGAATTATATAAATAAAAAAATATTTTTTTGACGCGATCCTTTTTTATTTTATCTTTGATTCTCATCACTCGGACAAAAGAAAACTTTTCCTATTTCCCGAAGTTACACGAAAATTAATCAATTTCTTTGGGGTTTTAATCTCAACATTTATATGATTGTACTTACAAAAATTAATTCACAACCAAGTAAATTGTCTCATCGATTATTGCTAGCATTTTATCATGAAAGGAGTGTGCCTTCAACGTTTTAAAGTAAGGAATAAATAACCAATAGTTTCATATAAAAAAAAAAATATCTCAATGTCAATGAATGACAAGTGAAAACTTCCTAATAAAATATATATATAAAATAAAATTTTAGAACAAAGAATATTCGGAAACAAAGATTGATTTCCAATTTGTATGTTAATCTTGATTTTTTTGAAATGCATACAATTAATAAAACATTACCTGGTAGTAAAATCATCATATCATACGTTCGGATTTTTTTCGAATGAAGGTGTGCATCATAAATACCAGGTATAGATTTCTTTTTTATGTAGTGTGAGATAAAATGATTCATAAACAATGTAACACCATTTGAATGATACGTAAAGAATTTCTTTACTATAGATTTCCTAATATGATTGACGAAGTAAGCATGTGGTTACAATGTGAAATTATGATCATTTTGATTGGAGAGATCTATTTGTTACGGCATTGGGACCTTTTTTTTTTTTTTTTTTTTTAATGAAATATTCATGAGATGTAAGGTTGAGTAAATGCTTTTGTGAAAGAATTAGAAATGAGGCCCGTCCATGCAAATATTTTCTGGTAAATCTAAATCTTTTATTTTTTATTTTCGTTAAGATTATAGATACAATTAATTTAGATGTCGAAAAAGGGACATGAGGATCATTGGATCAATCTTAAACCTATTAAATTAAAATTATTTAAATAAAGGAATTCTGTTATAATTTGCATCTACAAAAAAACCATGTCGTGCTATGACCAGCACATTTATAGAAAAATAAAAACTCTTTAAGGAAAAAAAAAAAAGAATTGATCCACAGCAGGAAATTTTTGAAGAATATTCTTTTTAAATTTTTGCTTTTCATAGGTCACTATTTTTTAAGATATTCATGGTCCAAATTAGGAAAATAAATATTTGCTATTAATTAACCAAAAGCAAAAAAAATCGCACTAAAGAAACCTTGATATTTCGAGTGAGTAATTCAATTTAATTCGTAGACTCAAACCATTGTCAAAAAATGTAAAAAGTCGATCGGGCTTAGTCTTAAAAAAAAAAAAAGTATTGGTTTAATTTCATATAAACACAAACGGCTTTTTAAAAAATTTCGTATTATTACTATTTGAAAACATATTCAATTAAAGGAGTCTCTCAAAACGTTCCCACATGTACTCTTTTTTTTAAAAAATCAAAAAACATTGATCCTTTTGGTAAACATCATCAATCTTGTAGATTTTAGTATATGGAGATTTGCTCGAAAAATGGGGTTCTATTATTTAATAAATTTTAATTATTATTATATTTTAATAATATTAGATTAAAAATTAAAAATTAAATTTTAAACAAAAAAAAAACACTCAGAACCCCATTTTCCTAGCAAACCTCCCATATGTGTTAAATACATGCAATACATGCATGATAATGTAATTAATTTTGATGTATTATTTCAAACGAACAATTTATTAACACATTTGGCCACAAGCGTAAACATATCAATCTTAATATCATAAATAATATAACAAATAATAATAATACTATATAAAAAATTTTATATGAAATTGCTCAAAAGTTGCCAAACATATCATTTCCGCCAAAGTCATAAGAATTTTTGGGGAAAATATCATCAAATTTTTGTGCATTGATTAAATCGGGTAAATCACAAACGGTAGGAACGATTGCCGTTTGCTGTTGTTGAGAAGGAGGTTGCATCAAGTTACTTCCAATAGCAGAAACTCTTTGAGAAAGGTTTAAAGGTGCGATTCAATTGATACGAACGTTGTCTAATCCTAACTTGTCTTAGGCATACGGCAGGCATGTAAGGACGAATGCTGATTTGATTAGTTGAAACTTGTCGTTGCCGTATTTGTTGATAAACCCTGTCACTTTGAGAAGTTCTTCGATTGTGCCCCTGCGGAATATTTTGAATGATAGGAATCGGAGATTGTAACAATGGATTATTAATATCATGTAAATGTTTAGGGATGGAATCGTTTTCATCATTATCATTAGATTCGGATCCGGATCCAGATGCGGACCGATTATTAATATGCTCTTGGAAAGACTTTTATCATCCATGTTGTAAGATATATGTGACACAAGAAAGGTGTCTTTAAATTAATCAATCACTTTATTGGTATACTTTGTACTTAATTATTTATCGTTAATTAATTTTATATTTTTATTGGTTTTTTTTTTCTTTTATATTTTTTTAAAAAAAAAGTTTTGTTGGATTCTGATCAATTTTATTTATACATTTTTTTTTTTTTTTTTTTTGCGTGATTAAATTTGCAGAAAACCCAAAGGTTCACCAAGGTTTAAACTATTTTCCGATGACATGATACCATGTGAATTTGACACATAGGAAAGAATGTACATCGTTTATGAATGTGTTTCTCCACAAATTTAATTGCTAATAAAAGCAATATCTAAAAACGAAAATTCTTTCACACGTGTTTTGAAATGCACATCAAGGTGTTCTTTCAATTAAAATCGGTCTGATCAATTGTGAAAATTTCAAGACCCCATAAGATCTATATCTTTATGTATATAGATAGCTCTTTCCCACCAATCAGCGACATATTTGGCCGATTTCATGTCCTGTCGTATACGTCAAGAAATTTACCTAATTTAATGCGGCCTTAATGCGTCAGGCATGCAAATCTGGGAAACCAGAGATTTATTGACCCATGAGCAACGAACCCCCCCCCCCCCCACGGCATCTTTGACGGATGTGGTAAGTATTTTGTGTTTTCACAAGTAAATCATTTTAAGGTTTTCTTTCTTTTAGATGGGTGGTTGACTAGATGCGTGTCTCTTTTTTTTATTTATCGATTTTTAGATGAACTTTTTTTCCGAAAGAATAAAGTAAAAAAAAGTGAGAATATTATATATTATAATATATTTTTTTTATATATCATATTTAATATACAGTACATACATATTAGGAAAGAAAAATAAAGTAATTTGATTATCTATATTAAAAATTTTATTTATAATATAAATAAAGGTGAACCCATTTTCTTTTTTATTATAAAAAAAATTTTTTTTTATCATTATAACCATACCATACTATACTGCTGTGCGATAATGGACGATTGGTCCTTTTGAATTCCTCTGCGTCACAGTATACAATTAGTATCACTAACACACAATCGACGATAAAATTGCTATTTCAAAACTTTCCGCGCTCAGTTTAATTCTTACTTGAATGTGATAATTTTATAAGATTATCTTTGCAGGTAAAAGCGGTAATGGCAAAAGCTTGAATCCGAGAGAAAATGCGTTGACTCGAAAGGATTGTGTTGCTTTATTCAAGCTACGTCCACATTTGTTGAATTTCACAAATACGAGTCCGCGTAGGTACCGTGAAAATTTTTCTAAAAATTTTCCGAGCGCAAAAATGCGATTATCTTATTATCAAATATGACCTTGGTGGAACTAAAAAACGACAAAAAAAAGGCAGCAAAATGGGTCCGTTCTGTCTTTCTTCACAATTGCTACTAGGTTATTTATAGTGTGAAAGGTGTGATTATCAATATTTCAATGATTTCTCTGACTTGATGAATTCCAACAGGCAAAAGGTTGGTTTCATGATGCTACTTGATGATCAAAAGGCCGCGCGATCGCCATGGCTTCATAAAGAACTCACTTATGAAAAGAGTGACCGATGCGCAAACAAATTTAGGAAAAACGTGGAACACCTCAAAATCTTGAAAAATGGATTTTATAGTCAGCTGTGCGGAATGGATTAGATTAACACTGATAATGATATTAAGGTTGCAAAATAAAAACGCTTGCAAAAAATCTCTTTGAAGTGAGGGCTTTATTAAGGATGAAGATATCGAAATGAAATAACGGGTATAATATATTTCGACCAATAAAAAATTGCTCATGTGATTAGAATTTGGAATTAATCATAAAAAAATCATAATATACTAATTTCATTTAATTTCACGAGACGGAAATTAAGTGTCTCCCTATTTAAATTAGCGCGTAGGTTTAAGATTCAATTCCTCTGAGCTTTAGAAATGGTCTCAATGTTCCAAAATTGTTATTGAAGCAATACGTAATAGTTGTTATTTATTTTTATAAACATGATCATTGGTGCCACCACCAGAATTCTGGGAATTTGCTGAATAAAACTCCGTTCCAGAATTAACTACTTCAGGATTGACAGCAGGAGAAAGATGATCTTGTGATGGTGAGAATGGATATGAATTTCCAGAATTCATATCGAATGCATAATCGGGTGATTGAGAAACTGATTGGTTGGAGTTTTGTTCTGCCATAAACTGATTGTGTGTCCGTTGCGATTGATTTTGCTCAACATTAAAATCTGGCGGTATTGATGATGACTGATTTCGTCCATCCACAGATTTGTTCTGTTCAGGTATGGAATTGGATGGTAACGATGATGACTGACTTTGTTGATTCACAATAAATTCAGGAGGGGAAAATTGATTCTGTCCTGGTGGTGACTGATTTCGTCCATCCACGTATTCCGGTTGATTCTGTTCGGGCATGGAATTGGATGATGGCTGAATTGGTCTATTCATAATAACTTCAGGAGGGGAAAATTGATTCTGTCCCGATGACAGATTTCTTCCATTCACGTATTCCGGTTGATTTGACTGACTTTGTCTATTCATAATAAATTCAGGAGGGGAAATTTGATTCTGTCCTGATGACAGATTTCGTCCATTCACGTATTCCGGTTGATTTGACTGACTTTGTCTATTCATAATAAATTCAGGAGAGGAAATTTGATTCTGTCCTGATGATTGATTTCGTCCATTCACGTATTCCGGTTGATTCTGTTCGAGCATGGAATTGGATGATGACTGAATTGGTCTATTCATAATAACTTCAGGAGGGGGAAATTGATTCTGTCCTGATGGCTGATTTCGTCCATTCACGTATTCCGGTTGATTTGACTGAATTTGTCTATTCATAATTAACTCAGAAGGAGGTGGTTGATTTTGTCCAAGTGATGACTGACTTTGTCCAACCATAACTTCAGTTTGATTCAGTCCGGGCATGGATTGTAATGTGTGATTTGGTCCATTCATAAATTCAGGAGGGTATTGATTTTGCACAGGAATTAAATCAGTATGATTGAACGAATAAATAGGCGCGGTTTGTAATATTTGATTTTGTATAGGTTGAAATTGTTGACTTTGAACTTCAATACATTGTACCAGTTGGTCACTTTCATTTTGGTGAGAGTGAAGTTGTTGTTTCAACTGGGTTAATCTGTCTTGTTGAAGTTTTATCTCCTGGTTTGTTTTAAATATTTTCACGGAAGTGGACATTAACTTATGAAGTTTATCACGAATATAATTATTATTGTTATTGTTCGGATACATCGGATACATCTTCTTTGATTTGTTAAAAAAAATAATGATAAGAAAAAAAAATGGTTTACAAAATAAAATAAAAATAAATTAAACAAAAATACGAATGGAAAAAACAAAAGAGAAAAAAGGTGGAGGTTTAATGAAATTATTTATTTTTTCTTTCCGAGGTATTAGCATTTATATACTTGATAACAAAAAAAGGGGGGATGTTAAGTATACACGCACGAAATTCTTACCAATTAAATCAAATTTCCATTTTATTACATATTTGGTTTATTGTGATAATATATTTTTTTTTTAAAAAAAAAAAACTTAAAAACAGGTTTCACTTTAAAACTTTACTTTTTAATTTTACTTTATTAATTTTAATTTTCTAAATTTTTATATTTATACAGTTATATAATTTATACTATAATATATATTATCATCAATTAGTTTAATATTTTTAATTTAACGTAATGTAAACCAATAGAAATAATACAATGAATGCTAACAAACATTTTTTATATAATTATTACTATTATTATTATTATTAAATAATTTAAATTATCTAAATTAATTTACAAAATGATGCTATCCTAAAACTCAAATTCCTGCTTAAAAGCGCTCAAATCTTTGATATCGCATTTATTTTCTAAATCAGGTCTATTTAAAAATCCACAACAAACTTTAAGTGTTGCCCAGATATTTGAACTCATCACGCCTCTAGTAACGCTATGAAATGAACTATCATTGTTTAATTCATCGCTTGTGATCGCGTTGGCTTCACCAGTCTGTAATGCAAGGGCTGCGAGTAAATGTTCGGCCGCTTCTCGATATTCTTTCATATTAATAAAAGACATGGCGAGATTATATCGAGCACGAACGTACAATGGATTTATTTCAAGGGCATTAAAATAAGCATTCACGGCTTTTTCGGATTCAAGAGCATTTGCTAACGTTGCTCCAAGTTTATTCCAAAGAAGATAATCCTAAATAAAGAAAATAATGCTTTTAACTAGCTTATTCTTAAAAGGTGAATAGTGTATTAAAGGTGACTTACATTAGGCCTCAAAGAGAGTGCTGTTTGAAAACAGTCCACTGCCTTATTGTATTCTTCGGATACATTGTATAAAATGCCCAGACCAACTTGAACGTCTGGATCAAGATTCTCTCCGGGATTTAAAAGAGCCGCTTGTATAAATAAGTCCGTGAAAAATTTGTGGTCAACTAAGTTGCCGTTAGCACGTTGCTGCTCTAACAATTGTTTATATTTAGGACTATGATCAAACCAAGATTCCAATGCGTTATAAACAAAATCACGTCGGTACTCATTTGTGTATGAAACTGCTAAAGACATCCACGCGTCCAAAATTTGAGGATTCAAAGTAACAGCCTTACGTAATGCCGCTATTGCGTTCGGTTCCTGCTCATTTTCTTGTTGCTTAGTACCAAGCTGATACCATGCCTGTGAGTCATTTGGATCAAGTTGAACCTTTGCTTCTAAAATTAATATCGAGTCCGTTAGAATTTGCCCTTTTGTCGTTGAAATTTCTGATAAAAGATTTGGCGTAGTGAGATAAGGATTAATTGGTTGAAATTTATAATCGTCATAAAAAGGGGAATTGAGTGAATATCCCATATTTGTAGGACTATATTTTTCCCAATCACTCTGTAATTCTTCCATAGTTTGATCTATAGAATCTTCTTTATAATCCTTATAATCTTTAATCCATTCATCTAACGCTGGAGTTGCGTTGGGATTTTCTTTATTTATCCGATAATGAGCTTTCTGAAATTCTGCAGCCCAACCAGAGTCGAATTCATTAGATGCTGCTCTTAAAGTTGAACCTTCCCCATTATTTGGAATATCTGAAGTGGTAGCATTGTAAAATTCTTGTGCCCAATTTGAATGTGGACCTGTTTGTATATTGTTGAATTCTGATGCCCAATTATTATTGTTGATGTTATGTTGTTGCGTCTCAAATTCAGAAGCCCAATTCGCATTAGGTATTGGAACCTTTTGTTCTACAACTTTATTTCCTTCAATAGAAAGTTCTTTATTGCTCAATTTTTTCATAAAATTCATGAATGAAGAATTTTTAAATTTCGGATTTGTCTCTCCTTCAACAGAAGCTATTAATTTACTAGCTATTTCAGACAATTCAGTTTTTGTATAATCTCCACTTCCAATCCCTTCCTGTTGTTTAAATTCATTCACCCATGACTGCTCTTGAGCCTCAAACTCTGATTCCCAATTCGCGCCTAAACCAAATAATCATGATAAGTATAGGAAACAACAACATAAACTTTACAAAAGCAAGTTTTTTGAAAATTACTCTTTTTTGCGTCCTCAAATGCTTGTTCAAAGGCAGCTATTTCTTCTGGACGTATTTCAATATCGCTTTTTGGCAATTGGTTGAACTGTGAAAATTCGGTTGCCCATTTGTCTGAAATGTTGGTTTGGTTAATCGCTATGATTTCAACCTCCCAAGCCCAAGCCTAAGATCGCTTACCTTGATTTTGGGCTTTCTTATAAATCATTTCAAAATTTTCAAATTCCGAACGCGCGTGGCCAGGCATTATGTGATGATGAGTCGATTCAGATTGATTTAAAAAACTTTCTGCCCAATCTCCATTTCTCTGTGATTCATGTACAATCGTTTCAAGTCCTCTGCTCATTTGATCAAAGTTATAGATGTTTGGTGGTATAGATTCTTGTCCTGGACGTTGGAAAAATTTTTGCGCATACTAAAAAAAGATTTTTATTTTTAATCTTTATTTAGTTACTTGAGTTAAGCCGCACAAAGATGACTTACCTCATCTTGCTGTTTAATATTCTTTTGAGTTCTAAATGCCTGATTAATTCGAAAAATATTCTTTTACAATTATATAAGTGTTCGCGATTAAAAAAAAAGGGTTAAAAGGCAATTAACGTACTCCTTTTGAAGATCCTTCATCGTAACGTTCTGCTGTAAATTTATCCTAAAGATCAAAACCAAATACTTAATGGGAAGAACTTTTTAAAGTAAGTACAGGTATAGATTGAATTACCTGCTGCGACGATCTATCATGCGTAGTGTGCTTAATAAGGCCTGTCATGGAGTTTGTAGGTCCACAACTTGCATCGTCAGCAAACCACTGTGGAATGGACATTGTCGATGATGTATTGTATTGAAAAAAAGGTATGACTTTAATTGTGCGAATTTTTGATAATGTCAAAAAAAATTTTTTTTTCGGATTTCAACAAAAAATCGATAATCTTAATGAATTCGGATCATGTGACTTTAAATTCGTCATCGCGTTTAGATGTTTAGATATCCTACGCGTTAATATATTTTAAAGGTTTTCAAATTTGAAAATGGCCGATAACTTTGAAAAACTCAAAAATGATAAAGTGCTTCAAGTCATGGCCAGTGAAGTTCAAGCAATTTGTAGTGAAAAAAGTTTTGAAGAAATTCTTGTAGATCTTCACAAAACGCGAAATGTGGAAGTCACGATCAATCGTATTTTTGATGGGAAGGTATGGATTTATATTGAGCCTTTCTTAAATTCACCTTGAAATTATTTAAAATTTTTATTTTTATGTTGACTCATTAAAGTTTCTTGAAGGGACGCGTTTTGATACTTTGAAAAGGTCAACATTTTCATTTCCTATTCATTTATTAGATGAGAAAGATGCTGCATCATGCAAACATAAGGTCCACGTGTCAAATCAAGAAAATTTAATTATTATTGATGATATAGTTCATCAGAGATGCAGTAATAAGGATAACATAAACCAAAAACTGAATGAAGAAATCAACAGGGTTAAGGAAGCCGAAAAATTGGAAAGAGTATATATAATATAAATGTCTCCTAATAAGAATATAAAATTTAACATAAAGTTAAAACTTGATTAATTTATTTTAGAAAACTCAAAAAGAACAACAGAGATTAGAACGTAAAAAACAAAAGGAGGAACGCGAGGTTGAAAAACAAAGACTCAAGCAAATTCAGGAAGTTAACAAGATTAAGTATGATAAATTCGAATTGTGTCGAGAGTTGATACTTGACGTTTCAAATAATTTATCAGAAAAAAATCTTGTTGACTATTTTCGGGACAATCCAAAGTATTCATTATTAACTATCAACATCTTTCAACACGATTTTCCTAATATTATTAAATGGCGGAGAAAATTTACTGTGGAATGGGATGATGAACTTTACGCTTTCATGCCAATTCCAGAAAAGATTCAAGAAGAGTCATTTTTATTGATTTATTTTGAGATTTCAGAATTCACCAAGCTTATTAAAGAGGATATCTTATCCAATAATATCAATAAAATTCAAGAAACTTTTATTAGCAAGAGACTAATTATATTAATTGAAGGTTATGAAAGTTATTGTCGCAGGAGAAAAACACAAGTCAATCGAAATTTCACCAATGCTGTTCGGTCAGGTATAGAACACAACGTCGAAGATACGGACATTACAACTACTACTACAAAAAGGAAGAAAAAAGATCAAAATCAAGAACAAGAACCTGATCTTGAAAAATTGGAAGAAGAGTTGTTGTGGTTACAAGTTATTGCAAAATGTTTAATTGTTCACACGAAAAATATTCAGGATACAGCAGAAATGATAGGCATTCTCTCGGCTGATATTGCAACTATACCATACAAGTAAGTCTCGCCAGCTATTGTTCTTTTCAACCTTACTTTTACATTAAAAAGAAAATTTCCCTCTCCTTAGAAATCGTAATTGCGATTTGAACTTTTGGGCTGAAGGTCAAGTACGATCTGGAACCGATTCTAGCAACACTTGGTTACGCATGTTACAAGAGATTCAATTTGTGACCGAGCCTGTGGCTAGAGGGATCATAAATGCATATCCGACTGTCAAATCGTTATACAACGCATATCAGAGATGTCTCACTAGAGAAGAAGCAGAAAATCTTTTGACATCTGTTGAGGTAAAGTTTTCAAATATATATAATATACATTTATATTCATTCATGTAAAAAAAAAAAAGTAGGGTTAAATGCTTTAATTGTATGCATAGATTCCCAACATTGGTTTTGCACAACATCGATATCTTAATAGACCTTTGTCGAAGAGAATATATGAAATATTTATGGGAACCAATCCGGATTATATAATTTCTTAAATATATGTTGTTGGAATGAATATACATATAATATTTTGAAATTATTTTCAAGATTTTGAAACCTTTTTTAACTAAAATTTGGTACTTCATTATTTAACCTTCCCAATTTAGCGTTATTGAGAAATTTTTAATATCCTAAACTATTTTAGTTAGTGCAATTGCTTTCTAATATATAAAAAAAAAATTTATCAGTTCTACAATTTTATGTACGTTACATATATATATTGATATATATAAAATAAAAAATATATTTATTAGAAAGTATAGTAAATATATTAGAATGAAAAGAACAGTAACGTTGATCAATGATGATTTTATAGGAAATCTTTCAATGAAAGAAAGAATTGAAAATATGATCTTCGGTTTTTTAATCTATATTAACTTTAAACTATTTGAGAATTTTTTTATACATCTATTTTAAAATTGCAATAATTTATTTTAGTGAAGGACTATATATTTCTGTATTTCTATGCCCTGCTCAAAAATTGAGTTGATACATGATTGGTTTCTGGCGGACTTAACAACGGTTTCCGAAAACGTTCCCTAGTAAAGGAACATAAAAATTACGGATTTTTTATTTCAAAGTCCGAAAATTTTGCCAATAACCGGAAACTGGAAATTTATTATTATAGGCAGGAATTTTTTTTTATGGTTATAATGGATAATTAACCGGAATATGCTAAACCCTGGTTTGCGCGAATTTCGGTTTGGTGATTGGCTACTTATTCAAGACCAAATTAGTCACCTTATGTAACAACTTAAAAAACTTTTTAAAGTCCCAACCAAACCCTCTATTTTTTATTCTGTCCGAAATTTTTTTACATTCCCTTTCTGTATTGTATTTGTATTTTGTTGTATTTTATATTTCTATTTTATATTTCTTTTGAAAAGAAAAAAAAATGGATCCAAATCTTCAACATACAATACAACACTTATCTCGAGAAGTTAAAAGACTCCGTCTCAGTTATATTTCTAATAACTATTGCTAAAGAATCGTCACCATAATTATTCTCAAGAGTTGGAAAATTTAATAGTTGTCAACCAAAGTTCCAGTGAACTAGAACGAATTTTTAATTTCATTGAACAACATCAAGAACTTATGAGTTCTAACTTCCAAACCGCACACGAGAAACAAAGTTCCCAAAGTGTCGCATTCTTAAAGCAACTTGATGCATTATCGGACCAACTACAAGTTTTAGTAGCGTCTCTTTCCGTTGTCGATCAAACGGATGAGCAAGGACCAAATTCTCAACAACCATCAAATTCACAACAACCCAACTTCGATGTTATTTCTGGAGACCCGGATCCATTCTTTACTGCGCAATCACCTGCTGCTAATCCTGCACAACCCATCAATTCGAATTCGGATCAATTTAACTCTGGAATTCCACCTGAGAACGATTTTGGTTACTTTAATATGCATAATTAACCTCTCAAACGACAAAATTCAACATATTAGGCATCAACCGTTCGGGGATAGTCATACTTTAATTCCCCTCCTTCACTTTAAGTACACCATGCATATACTGTTAAAAGTTATGAACAATACCATGTTACTTGAATTCAACCGATAGGGTTTCCCATAACTTTAATTCCCTCCTTCACTTTTAGTCAACATGCATATAATATATGCTATCATTAGAAAAAAGCATATATCATGTTTACTTGAATTCAACCATCAGGGGAAAATCAATATATTCCCACCCGTCACTTTTTAGTCCAACATGCATATAGTGAACATTGTTCAGATGCCTGAAATTTTTTTCTTTCCCATATTTTTTTTACATTGTATTATTATATATTATTTTTGTTTGTTTCTTTTTTAATTCATTCTTCAATTTTTTATTTTACTCGTGGTTACAAAACAAATACAAAGACGTGTTAAATGACCTCAAATTTGATGTACTTTTTATTTGGTTTTTTTTAAGTTTGATCATGTGATAACATCATCAAAAAAAAAGTCAAAAAAAATGAGATTTTTTTTTTATAGTTCTCAATAAAAAAAAATGCAACAAAACAATCAATTAAAATATGGTTTAAATTTAACCAAAAAGAAATCTTTATCACAAAAGAAACCCGAAAGATCGTTAAAAAGATCAATATTTAGTGACGACGACGACGTTGACAATGTTACCGAACAGCCTTCTAAAAAGATACTTTCTTCCTCAACGAAGAATGTCAATAAAACTTTAATAAAGAAAGATAGCTCTCTAAGTAAATCGGTACAAGAACAGTATAAAGCAGCTTTAGAAGAAGATCCCACAGTATTTTCTTATGATGAAGTTTATGATGATATGAAAGATGCCGAAAGGAAGGCAATACGAGATTTTAAAGGTATTGAAAGTAGCTCCTCTAAAAAGGTAACCATCAAATTATTTTAAGTTGAGGACTTGAAGAAGGAAAATGATATTAATGCAACACGTAATGCGATTTATAGCCAAAATATGTAAATGATCTATTAAAAGCTGCAGAAATACGTAAAAGAGATTATATTCGAGCACAAGAACGTAAAATACAAAAAGAACGAGAAGAGGAAGGAGAGGAATTCATTGATAAAGAAACATTTGTCACTTTAGCGTATGTAATAACATAGTATAATTTTTGTGATTTAAAAAATTTTGAATTATATCTTAATAATTTCATAACTATATAGATATAAAACACAACAAGAAGAATTAAGAAAAGCTGAAGAAGAGGAGAAAAAACGAGGCAAGTATATTATATATACGGTCATTCACATTATCAAGAATTAGAAATGCTTAATTTTTTTTCTTGGATAAACAATTAAAGAAGAAGCAAATGGTCCAAAAGATATGTCAAAATTTTATCGTAATTTATTGGATCAAACTAGTACAGCGAAAACAGCGGCAATAGAAGCAAGTAGATTAGCATTATCATCTAATAAAAAAAGAACATTATCCGAAGAACAAGATATCAATAAACCACAAAAAACAGATAAAGAGCTTGCAGAGGAAGCTCGCGCATCTGGTAAAATTGTAATATTAAATGACGATGATCAAATCGTAGATAAGCGACAATTATTATCTGCGGGGTTAAATATAACCAAAAAGAAGAAGACTGATGGTTCTTCAAAATGGTCTTCAAAAGATTATTATGATTCAAAAGATTATAGATCTCACGATAATAGAAGAGGTGGTGATAAATCAATGTATGAAGAAATGCGTAGACGTGAAAAACAAAGTCATGAATTGGAAATACAGATATTAGAAGCTAAAAGAAAGGAAGAGGAGGAGGAGAGAAAGAAAAATGAAGAATTAGCAAAGAAATTGACCAGAAAAAAGGATGAACAAGAAATTTCTGATGCTAAAGCAAGATATTTAGCAAGACAAAAAGAAAAATTTGAATTAAAAGTTAAAGATGAATAAGATTATTTTAGGATTATTGTTATTATTTTATTTTTTTAGACTTTTTTTTTTATTCATAGTTTAATTATCGTTAATTATAGTGATCAATAAAATTGTAAAATGAATAGTGGCATTTCATTAGTTATTATTAAAAGCAAAGAAATTCTTTCTCTATTTTACTGATAAGAATTCTAATTCAACAAATTTTTGGATGTTTGAAAATTAGCGTGAAATTTTTATACTTGGGAGAAAAGTTATTTGAAAACAAAAAAAAATTTCATTTTTTGTAATGGAGAATTATTCATTATTATTTGATCAAAAAAAACCCCCGTTATGATAACCTCGTAAAAACCGTCTAAATCCGGTTTCGTTCTTCCATCAAACAAGTTTAATACAACAATAACAATGTACTCTAAATCTCAAAAATTGCATATTTCTATATATGGGTACTTGATAAATTTTACTTTTTATGAAAAATTCTTTAAATATATTGTAGTATGATTTATTACATTAATTTTATTATATAGAATAACGAAGAAAGTTAAAAACGTAGAGACAAGCAAATCTTTATCACTAACTACTCGGTATCTTCAATATAGGTTGTCTCCTCTTAAAACAAAAAAATGAACCCAACACTAACCACGCGAAAAGACTTATTCCTAGGGAGACAGCAAGTCCCAAAATTGTATGCGAATCATTGGGATTATTGACAAATACCGTTTCCATTGAAATGGGAGAAGTTGGAGAGACAGTATTAACAACAGTATTATATTTGTCATAATTAATACCAAAACAATCGATATAACTAAGACTAGAGGAGTAAGTCGATGATAAATTAGTAAGAGGATTGTCCGAACATTTTAATACTTCTAGACTTCCGCTCAATCCCCGTAGGTCTAAAGTAAGCGAATTATCACTGACGTCAAAGTGACTAAGACGAGGAACTGATACCATCAAAATATACTATGAGAAATGTTTAAACCACCAGTGATTTTATTAAATGAGAGATTCCAATTTCGCAGATTAGTGAATGTTTCCCTAAATCCCGGAGCATCAAAGGAACCTTCTAAATTTTGATTACTAATATCTAAATTAGTGATTTCCTCTCTCCTTTTACCATAATTTTCCTTGTCTTCCACCCTTTGACATACGCTTTCTGCGGGATAATTTTGATTAATCCATTCAACTGCCTTTACCATGTTATGAATAACGTTTTTATTTATAAATTAAAATGGGTAAATGATTACTATGTTAAAAGACAATATGTCAAATGGAAAAGAAATTAAAATGATAAGAAAACTTGTTCAACCCAATACGAATTTAGTACAACATCTCGTGTGCCCACAATTCGGTTAAGATGGTGACGCAAACAGCATTTTTTTTCTTGCTTAAAATGTCTTCTTTGAATGATGCAAAAAGACGAGCAGCATATAAAGCAGTGGACGAAAATATTACAAGCGAGAGTAAAATTATCGGAATAGGTTCAGGAAGCACTGTGGTATACGTAATAGAAAGAATATTACAACGTGGTAATTTGGCAAATAAAGAATGTATATTTGTACCGACTAGCTTTCAAAGTAGACTGTTAATTATTGAAGGTGGTTTAAATTTGGGAGATATTGATCAGTAAATTATCGTGATTTTTCTTTTATTTTTTTTAATAAAAAAAGATTTTTAATAATGATTCTTTTGTAGGTATTCGGAAATTGATGTGACAATTGACGGAGCCGATGAGGTAATTGAATCATTTAAGATATTTATTTATTTATGTTGTTATTATTAAACACATGAACTCTTGCTAATTATAGGTTGATGAGAATTTGAATGCGATCAAAGGAGGAGGCGCATGTCATCTTCGAGAAAAAGTAGTAGCAGAAGCGGCGAAAAAATTTGTAATTGTAGCAGATTATTCTAAGAAATCTAGTACCCTCGGGGAAAAAGTAAATAATATATATATTTTTTTTTCTTATTTAAACCATTTTCAATTTATTTATATTCTTTTAAAAGATTTCTTTTCTCCCTTTCGTTTTGGATTTTCTAGTGGAAACAAGGAGTGCCAATTGAGGTTATCCCATTCGCTTATGCGCTAGTGATACCATCATTAAAAAGATTGGGATGTGAAAATCCTGTGTTGCGTATGGCAAAATCAAAGGCAGGACCTGTTATAAGTGATAACGGGAACCTTATTGTTGATGCTGATTTCGGATTAATTAAAAAACCCAAAGAATTATTGGAAAAGATCAAATTATTGACTGGTGTAGTTGAAGTGGGATTATTTGTTAATATGACTAGAATGGTTTATTTTGGTAATGAAGATGGAAGTATTGATATTAAGAAAATTTAAATATAATATATAATATACATATATTTATTTATTAATTTATTTGAAGTGGTGATAAGAAAGAAGGGAAACAATATTTATTTAAATAAAATGAGAAATGCGATTAATATTTCTCCTTTACATGCTCATTCCATTGGTATTATCGTGACCTATGTCGTCAACGCTCCAAATTTTAACAGCTTTATCGAAACCGCAAGAAACTAATACATTTCTATTTTGATCAAACCATAAGCCTCTAACTATATCCTTATGACCTTCCAATTTGTGAATAATAGATTTAGTGGCAACATTAAAAATTCTGATAATGGAATCTACACCAAAAGTGAAGAAATATTTTCCATTGGGATGCCAACAATGTCTAGGATTTGTTAATTTCCTATCAGGGATAGCTTCCAAATCATAAAAATTAAAAATCTGTTGAGAAGAATGAGCGCGAAATAAAATTATTCTACCATTTTCATCATCAGTTGAAACCAGTAGATATTTTCCATGATTTTGTGGAGAAGGGGAAATATCCATTGGAGTAAATGAAATCCAATCATCACCATTACTATTCATATTATATTTTTTATCGTTAAAATTCGATAAATTAATATAATGAAGATAATTATCTCCACGTACACCAACGACCAAATATTGATTGTCCGGTAAGAAACACATTGATTCAATATTTCCACCAAAAATTATCGAATGGATTTTATTATAACTTGGTAAAGTTGATAACATTTCTTCATTTCCAACCTTGTGAAAAATAATTTTATGATCATAAGATGCAGTCACAATCATTTTTCCATCCATCGAAAATTTTGCTCTGACGACATATTTCGTATGATCTTTAAATGTTTGTACAACATTCATTGCATCAGCATTTATTAATGCACATGATGAGTCCATTGATCCTGTTAACATTAAATTATTATAAATTGGATGAAAATCCAGACAAAGTATTCCACCTTTATGAACATCATTACAAATGTTAAATGTATCTCCTGTGAGCAATGAAGTTAAACGAATAGATTTGTCCGCTGAACCGGTAATTATTGTAGGAATTTCCGAGATTTGGTATTCTCCATTTATAAAATTTCTAATTGAAAGTGTTTGTAAGCGTACACTTAAAATGTTTTTAGTATGGATTTGTGAGAATGATTCGCAAAGATATCGAGGATATTCATTATTTCCCGGTGTAATCAAATCATCATCAATTATCCTATAATAAAATATTTTGATAAGGAGAAATTTTTTTTTTAAAAAAAAAAAAAATTTTATTAGGAAATTTACCTTTCTAACGACATATTTTCAATATTTGATTGCAATTGATTAATTAAATATTCTTGAATGATTGCCGTTAATGGCTTTTTAGTATGTTCATTATCTTGATCGAATAATTCCTCATTTTCAATAATTTCTTGTGCGTCTTTACGAAAAGATTCCAGGGTATTTACATAATTATTGCTCTCCAAAAATTTTAATACTAAAGCATGAGTGAGTGTTGTAGAACTAGTGGATTTTGATGACATTTTTTTTTTTTTTTTTTTTTTTTTTAAGCGAAAGATCCGTAAAAAAAAAATAATATACTATTATTATAAAAGTAATGTTGCTCGTTTTGAGGAAAAAAAATATTTTTTTTTTAATTAAATCAAGAGTAAAACTTGATTGTTAAAAAGTTTATTTATTAAAACATTGTGCAAATCTCAGATTCGGATAATCCGAATTGCATTTATCAATTGTTTGCGTGTAATGCACTTTATGAACCAGATTTTAACTGCGTGTCAATGCGACAAAATTTTCACTCCCCCCCCCCCCCAAAAATACCAAAATACAATATAAAAAACCACATATCCTCCTTTTTTAACAATCATTTCCTTTTTAGAGAATTACAATATACCGATTAATTTTAAATACAATATAGATTAACTTAATTTCTACATATTGTTCAGATTATAGCTAGTAACAAATAAGAGGCGTGGAACATGCGAAAAAAATAATTTCATTCATTATTCAAAGAAATCATGATTTATTCCATGGATTTTCCACCCCTTTCTAAATTATATCACGCAGAACGAGTGATTATTAAGAGGGTTCTATTATGTTTGTGATATTGCTATGATGCTTATAAATATGATTGATGTGCTTGTTTGAGGGGTGACTTATATACAATAAAAAATTTTTTTAAAAAATCGTCAAATATACTGAGTATAATCAATACCGTGTTACAACTGTTATCGTTCTTTCATTCATTTCATCCTTCATTAGTCAAGCCATCTCTCATTAGCCGTAATATATTATATATACACAATTAGTTTCAAGATGATGTTATATAAGCTCGTTGTACTTGGAGATGGTGGTGTTGGCAAAGTAAACTATTCCGATAACTTTTTATTATTTATAGAAAAAAACCAAGTAAATTTACTTTATTAATTATTTTGTTTTTTGTTTTTTTTGACGACTAGACTGCCCTCACAATTCAGGTGTGTTATTTCTTTCAAAGTTATATTTATCTGAAGTTTTTTTTACTAAGCAGAGCACAAATGTATTAACAATAATGTTACTTCATTCATCAGTTATGCCTAAATCATTTTGTTGGTAAGTTTAAATCAAATTTCTAAAGAAATATTACATTTTGAATTGGTCTATCTATTGGAACGTTTATTTCGTTTGATTCCTAATCAAATTTATAATACCGTCTCATGAAAAATTTTCGCTTTTCATCAATAATCACTATATCATTCCCGGTTAATAGAGGTGTGTGTGTGTGTTATTTCGTCACTCAAACGTTCTTGAATTTCTCTCCTACAAATATTCAAATAAATCTTGATTGTTCACCTTTTCCTATGTAATACTAATATAGACATACGACCCTACAATCGAGGATTCATATAGGAAACAAGTAGTCATTGATGATCAACCTTGCGTTCTAGAAGTATTAGATACTGCTGGACAAGGTTTCGTATCTATTTTTTAATTAAAAAAGTCATGACTTGTCTTATGTGCATTATTGGAAAATATTAAATTCCATAAATTATTTTTAATGGTATATGTTTTATCTCCTAATTAAAAAAATTGAAAATCAACAGAGGAATACACCGCTCTTCGAGACCAGTGGATCAGGTAAATTTATTTCATTTTAATGGACGGGACCCGAAAAATCTATTTTTATAAAACGATCTTGTCGAGTTGTCAAGTTCATTAAATGAGCAATCTATTAAACAGTTTATTATTCAATCATTGAAATTTTATGATTCATAAATTTAACATAAACTTATTTCCTTTTTATTATCTAAACCACATAATAGAGACGGAGAAGGTTTCCTTTTAGTCTATTCTATATCTTCACGTTCAACATTTGAGCGAGTAGAACGATTTCGAGATCAGATCACTCGAGTGAAGGACACTGACCAGGTTCCCCTTATGCTTGTTGGAAATAAATGTGATAAAATTACCGAGCGGGAGGTATCGAGAGAAGAAGGAATGAATATGTCAAGAAAACTCAAATGCGAATTTATTGAAAGTTCGGCGAAGACGTGTGTAAACGTTGAAAGAGCGTTTTATACAGTAGTTAGGATGATACGATCAAATAGAGATGGCGGTAAAGAAAGTAAAAAGAAAAACAAAAACAAAAAATGTACAATCCTATAATTTTTACAAAAAAAAATTATATTTTTATTTATATATTTTTTTTTTCCGATTACTTGGCTTTATGTAATAGTAATTCAGTTAAGGTGATGTGCTGTTTTTTATCGTCGATGTTCCGGCAGGATTTTGTAGTTTTTGTTTTTTTTGGGAAAAAAGCAAAAAAAAAAAAGATAAGAAAAAAAAAATAACTTTCGATTCTAGTCACGTTATGAGCACAGTCATTTTTATATGAACAAAAAAGATATATATGTATATATATATATTTTTGTTTACCATGCATTATTTTATTGCAAAACGTCAAAAAAGTTTTGATATACCCTTTTTAAAATTCACGGTCATTTCTCGAAAGAAATTTAATATGTGCAGTAGTTATTCATTTTATTTAAAAATTTTCACCCCCCTTTGTTTTGAAATTTTTTTATTTCGATTTTCGTTATTTGATTATATCTCCCTTTTGTTAAAATGATTGAGGTTCTTTTAATCAAAGATTTGTAATTATTATTATTATTTTTAAAAAAGAAAAAAACAAAAAAAAGAAAGAAAAAGAACAGAAAAAAGAGGAAAAAAAAATACAGAAATATTTGTTTGTTTATAAGGAAAATTAAAAAGAAATTTTTTGTATTTATTTAAAATTTAATCTATTATATCTTTATTTTAATAATTTGATGGTTATCTTAATTTTTTTTTCTCTTTTTTTTTTTTAAAAAAAAAAAAAAAACACTTAAATTTATGTTTATTACAATATTTTAGGTTAGAATATATTAAATTTAAAGAAATATGTTCATGTAAAAATCTATATAATAAAATTTTAATAATATTGTTTTATCATTCATTTTTAAAATTCAATTTTTTTATTAATATAAATCATTAATAATAAAATCAAAATTATAAAAAAAAATATTAAAGTATAAAATTAATAAATAATTCTAAAGTATTACTAATAAATTATATTACAGATTATATCATTTACTATATTTTATAACTTTGATTTTACTAAAAAATTTCTTTTTATATCTTTCTTTAGTATCTTTATAATAAAATTATAGAAATTTGTCACTTTATATTTATTCACTATAAATATATATTTATTTACTAAAATTTATAACTTCTTAGTAAATACAAAAGAAACATATATTACAGATCCTCTATTATCTATTAAAAAATTATGAATACATAAATATCAAAGAATAAGTTGAGAAATATTATAACTCAGTTTACAATTCTCATAAATAATTTAAACATGATTGGCTATAAATAGATCAATAAATCAAATAATCATAAAGTCTTATCTATTAGTCTAAATTATTTGATCTATTTATAAATACAGTCAACTCTCCATAAATACACACTCTATAAATGCATTCTTTTGCTTAGTCTCAAGCTGGAACTTATATGCTAAATGCATATTTTATATATAACTCATTTTGTAAATGCATACTTTGACAAAAAATTTTATAATAGTTACTTATGTATTATATTAATACCATATAAATTTATATATATTTATAAATGTATACCCTCTCTGAATGCATACTTGTGTCTGGTCCTAAAGGTGTGTATTTATAAAAAGTTAACTGTATCTATAAATTACTAAATGATTTAGATCCATTACATAATCATATGATATTTATTATATAATAATTCTTTTTTATAAAATTATTAAATAAAATTATTAAATACAAATTTTTGTAAGCTTTATTAAAGTAAATCTCACTTTTATTTCTTCAAAATTTTCTGATTTCAGTTCTTCAGAACTTTTAGATTCTGATTTTTTGTTCATAATTTTTATTGAAATTTCAAAAAATAAATTACTTTTAATACAATTAAAATAATATGTTTTTTGAATTACAATTTTAAAAATTTATTATTAATTGACAAAATATTTTTAGTTTATGAATTTAATAAATTTTATATTAAACTAATTTTCATTATTTATATTTGAATTATTTATTTTGTTATTATTCTTATTCATTTGAATTAGAATCAAACTCTATTCCTACTTTTTTTAAATATAATTAAATATGTTGACTATATTCAGAATTTTGATTGAATTTTCATTCACAAAAAAGAAAAAAGCATTTAAAACTCATATTGATTAATATATGTTATATAATATACATTACTTATAAATCATTAAAAAATTATATAACTTTAAAATTTTATAAATTGAAAATAAAGCAATAATATATAAATCTAATCCAATAAAATAATAAAAATAATATAAATTAAATATTTTTAATGTTTTATCTTATATGAAATACTATAAAATATTTAAAGTTATTTTTATTCAAAATTCAAGTATTTTTATATGATTTATATAGTAAAAAGAAAAATTTTGGACTATTGAATTTAGGTTAGAATTATAAATTTAATCAAAATTAAGTAAATCTTAGCTAGAATTATAATTATTTTAATATAGAATATAACAGAAAATTTTTTTATATTTATTATATTTAATTAAAATATTTTAAAAATTAAGTTATATAATATAATTAAATAGATTTTAAATTTTTAGACTATTATCAAAAGTTGTGATTTATAGATGATGCTTAATATACAATTATTAAAAATATATTATGATAAAAATTTAATAATTTGTAATTATTAAAATGATAATTTTAATACATTATATATTAAATGCAATAATTTATCAATTGTAGTAAAATTTTGATTTATTTAATAAATATTCTTATAGTTGCAAATATAAAATTGCTAAGCTATCTATTATAATAGAATCTGCTAGGGTTCTGCAATTTGATTTGATCAAATTCAAATCAAAGAATGATTTATTTGATCAAATCCAAATTAATGTTTGATTCAATTCGATCAAATTCAAATCAAGTATTCAAATATTTAATTTGATTCAAATTAATATTAAAGCTTTCTAAAGCTTCAGTAATGCTTTTATTAAGAAAACTATAGTAAAAATCGTCTCTGTAATTTTAAAAATATTTTTTACTAATAAAATAGTTCTGAAGCTATGATGGTAGTTATTACTGAATTTTCTTAGTAAAACTGAAGCTACGATAGTGGTTATTACTAAGTTTTTTTTGTAAAACTGAAACTACAATGTTGTTTTACTAAATTTTTAATAATAAAAATTCACCTGTTACTAAACTTACTTTGTAAAAAGCTATTTTTGAAATTTTTTAGTGTAATTACTAATAATTTTTTAATTAAAACTTTAGAATAACTTTATTTTTAATATATCATTATAAAAATTAAAAAATTTTTTTATATTTAATTTGATTCAATCAAATATTTGAGTTCAATTTGATTTGATTTGATTTGATTTTAAGAAACCCTAGAATCTGCTAGAGTTCTGAAAAAGCTGATCCAACTTTTGAATCAAATGAGTTAAATTAAGTTGAGTTAAATCAAGTTAAAAAAATTTGACTTGTTTGAGTCAAGTTTCAAGTTAAACTTGACTTAATTTAAGATAACTCAAACTTAACTCAAGTCAAAAGTTGAATAACATTTGAGTCTAAAGTCAAGCTGAACTTAAGTAAAAATTTAGCAATTTTTTTAAAAAAATTAAAAAAATTATTCCAATAGAATGATATATATCATTCTAAAGGAACAATAAAAGTTTTATTTTGATAGAATAATAAATCTTCATTCTAAAGGAATAATAAAAAAATTATTCTGATAAAACTAGTATATTATTTTTAAAAATAATAGAAGAATACCTTCATATCAAATTGCCGAGAATTTGATATTACACCCTTTGAGCTGAAAGAATATTTTTACCCTTGAAATTAGATCTACAAAATTGATTTATAAACAATTTACAGTCAATCAAATTAGTGTTACTAAAATCGAACATGTATAAATTAAGTAATGAAATGGAGGCGATCAGTAGAAAAGGAGGAAATTCAAATTTTGGTCAAAATTTATATTATTAGACTACTTGGCTGATCTCGGTCATATGCACAAATTTAGCTTAATAATTAAAATTAACAAAAATTTTGGATTTCCTCCTTTTCTACTGACTGCTTTCCAAATGATTAGCATAAATTGATTACCTAAAATAATAGTAAAATTGATTTATAAAATAGATCTATAATGTCATAGTTTATTTAATTCATTTTATCCAATTTATTCATTTATTTTATTAATTTTATTATATTCATTTTATCTATTTTATTTATTATTTTATTTTTTTATATTTTCTTTATTTAAATTATTATAATAATATATAGGATAGTTTTTATATAAATAAAAGCAGTTTAGAATTAAGTGGCAATAGGTTTTTCATAAGTTTCTTTAAGTTTATTATAAATCTTTTAATAAATGAATAGTTTAGTACAAACATGTTGATAGAAGCAGTGCTATAAATTTATTTGTTAATCATTTATCCTATACATATTTGTTGTATTTCTATTACACTTATAAATCTTTAAATATTTCTTATTTTCTTTACAAAGGAAACCTTCTGCACTCATATGTATATTACTTATTCAAGTTGAATGATTCAAAGAACTGGCATAATAATATGTTGTCAACGTCTGAAATCAATCTTACTGCGCCGATCATTGATGACCTATGGAATGACGACGTAATAAGTACTGTGCCAAATGATCTACAGAATCCCTG
>CAMKVN010000540.1:0-27095 GCA_946474995.1 Funneliformis geosporum | reverse complement strand
TGTTCTTTGATTTTCGATTGCCTCTCCAAAGGCAAGTAGAATAGCATAAAAGTTATTATTAAATTTGGGTTTGCAATATCAGGCCCAGCTCAAATCACGTCAGTTTGTTCCTTGATTTTCCATGGCCTCTCCTGAGGCAAATAGAATAGTAAAATTTTTTTGAAATATTATTTGGAATTAAAACTAGCTAAATCAAACATTGTAATTCTTGGTATCAGACAGGCTAATTCCTAGTCAAGTTCGATAACATCATCTAGAATTGAATCAAAATGCGCTAAAAGTATAAATTTGATAATTGATTAATATAGCTAAAATGGGTTCGCAGGCGGTCAGGAATCTTTTTTGAATACTATTTTGAAATCTGTCTCAGAAACCCCATTTTCGCCCTATTACGTTTTTAAAGCTGCGAATGCATTTTTTATATTTTTTTCTTAGTAAAAATAGCATTTCCTAAATCACGAAGACACTTTTTACTATTATTTTCTTAGTAAAAAAGGCATTTCCAAAGCTGCAGAGATGCTTTTTACTATCATTTTCTTAGTAAAAAAGGCATTTGCAGAGCTGCGAAAACATGTTTTGCTATAGTTTTCTTAATAAAAAAGGTATTTTCAAAGCCACAAAAGCACTTTTTTCTATGAGTTTCTTAGTAACAGTCACTCATGAAGCTTTGGAGATGACTTTACTATTAATTTAAATCAATCAAATATTTGAATACTTGATTTGAATTTGATCAAATCGAAACAAATGTTTATTCGGATTTGATCAAATAAATCATTTTTTGATTTGAATTTGATCAAATCAAATCAAATATTCAAATATCAAATCGAATTATAGAACCCTAATAATCATGACAGCATTCAGTAATATGAAGCGAAAGGTGTATATTTGATATTATAAACTCTGCTCTATAGATTTCTTCAACTAAATGTGTTATTTGTAACAATCAGGTATGAGCTTCAGTCAATATATTGTTATCAATAATTTGACATACAAGTAATAAGTAAGCTCTAACAAAATTAACTAAAATTTCTCTATCCTATAAATCCAAAAGATCCTATAATAATAGAGTCGCATATACTAAAATAAAAGTTTTTTATTGATTAGTAGTAAAGCTGGAAAACCCTTCTCCAGTTAAAATTTTACTTGGGATTTGACCCAAATCAGTGAGTAGGTTGATGATTTTTGTCTGTTCTTCCAATAATATAAGATTGATTTTGTTAGACTATAACCTTTTTACTATCCAATGAATAATACTAAGAAAAAAGCAATGCATCAGATCGATGACAAGATATTGAAGCGGGTTAAAATAAGGCAGCCTTAACATTTCTGACTATACTAGTTGAAATTATTTTTTTTTGTAAATGATGCAGTCTAGTCGCAGTACTTTATTTTGTATTGAAAATTTAAAGATAAAAATCTAAAAGAAATACTAAAATACGCAACTGACCCCCTGTTGTTCTATTTCAAACTCGTTTGAGTCAACTGATCATCGCTACCCCTGAAAGGGGGTGGAAATAAAGTGTCAGAAAGCATCTAATTTCTAAATGTCCGTCGAACCCTAACTTCCCTCAAGATAAAAATCTAATACTAAAAACAACATCCAAAGTAGGGAATTGGTACAAATAGAAATTTCTAAACAAATAAAAAAAATGACTTTATAAGTCCTAGTTAAAGTCCAGTTAATTCCAGCCTAAAGCGATTACCCTGCAGAAGAAGGTGCATCCAAGTAACTAGGTCTAAACAAAAGCTCTTCATACTTATAGATTCATAAGTACAAAAAAAATATCACGAGAAATCCATTACGAAATATAGCTACATCCACAGAAGGTCAGCGAGAAAGGATCTAATGGTGAAATCACTTTGGATTACTACCAATCGAACCAAGTCAGCCAGCCAATGCAAGGAAAGAATTAACAGTTTTTCAGATGCTAACCAAACCAAGGGATTAGGATCATTCTGAAAGCAAGCTTTACCACATCATGTAGAATAATGTCACTAAATTTGCACGTGATCTTTGATAACAGAGGATCTGCAAAAAGGCAGAGACAAATCAAAAGAGAGTGTAATGTTTATAAAGGAAAAGTGGATCATCATGTGAGATTTGTTTATCCAAAGTATTTCAATCATGATTGTCGGTTCGAATACCTCTTGATGCCCACATTTTGTAGGCAAAAAAGAAAAAGAGAAAAAACGGAAAAAATTTTTCGAAAAGAGGTGAAGAAAAAATATTTTATTAAAAAACAATACGGTTTAGACTATTTCGAAAATTTTTATGTGGAGAGAGGTGTGAGGAACAAAGAAAAGAATATTTTAGAAAGGTGAGGTTTTTTGTTTTGTTCGCAGGCTAAGCCGTAGATCGCCGTTAAACGGCACTTTTTTAAAGTAAAAATTCTTGGAAAAAATCCAATGAGAAGAAAAAGTTTTTTCACTCACTTATACTAGTCGAAATAATCCATTTCATCACTTTTTTAAAATGCCGAATGTTGGCCAAAATATAATCTAATTTCTGCTGATCATTGCTAAAACAATCAGCATTTTTAGTTATAGCCGATGTTGCTCAATTTAAATGCTACACAAAAAATATCTGACATTAACGATTGGTAGTTATTTTATACTGTATATCACTAGGCAAAATAATACAATTTATCACATTTAAAGTACCGAAAATTAGCCAAAATATAATTTAATTCTGCTGATCATTACCAAAAAATCAGCACTTTGAATAAATAGAAAATTAGCTACCAATCTGTATTTATGTTAAAAATTGGTCGAAATTCGATATAAATCAGCTTAAAATCAATCAACAACCAGCAAAAATAATTAAGCAACTATTTATAAGATTAAAACTAATTAAACTCATTTTTGTTTATTTATGATTTATAATTTTATTTTATTATTACATAATAAATTACTCGAAAAGAATATATATATTATATTATATAAAAATATATTTGATTTTTAAAGATAAGAAAAAATAAAGAAATCTGTTAGAAAACGCACAAAAATACCACCTCTGAAGGCTTACCTTAATGTATTTCTAAAAAACAAGTGAAGAAAAATAAAGAAAACAGTTAGAAAACTACCAAAATACCACCTCTGAAAGGCTTATCTTAATGTATTCCTAAAAAAAAGTAAAGAAAAAATAAAGAAAACAGTTGGAAAACTCACAAAAATACTACTTCTGAAGGCTTACCTTAATGTATTCCTAAAAAAATGTAAAGAAAAAAAAGAAAACAGTTAGAAAACCCACAAAAATACTACTTCTGAAGCTTACCTTAATGTATTTCTAAAAAAAGTAAAAAAAAAATAAAGAAAACAGTTAGAAACCCACCAAAATATTACTTCCAAAAGGCTTACCTTAATATATTCCTAAAGAAAGTAAAGAAAAATAAAGAAAAAAAGGTTAAAAACCATCCAAAAGTCACCTCTGAAAGGCTTACCTTAGTTTCAAAAAGAGAAATTTCCTAAAACAAAAAAGATAAACAAAGAAAATACAGTTAAAAATCATCTAAAAGTTACTTCTGATTTGCTTACCTTAATACTCAAAATAAGTATTTCCTAAAAAATAAGAACAAAGAAAGTAAATTACCACAAAAGTCACTTCTGATTTGCTTACCTTAATTCCAAAATAAGAATTTCCTAAAAAAAACAAGAAAAAAGAAAGGAAATGGTTAAATTTCCACCCAAAAATCGCCTTACTAGGGAAAAAAAAAAATAAATAAATAAATTTTTTCAGAATATTCCGAAAGTTTATCAGTTTTATACTGTAAACTGAACTAAAATTTCGAAATATAGATATTATTTTTTATTTATCATAAATGCTACAAAGGAATGATTTTGCATCATCCGATTGCAAAATCAACGATATTTTGATCATTCTTAAAAATGATATAGAAAATTGTTCGAAAGGTATGATAATTCAATTATTCCTTAAGAATGATATAAAAAATCGTTCAAAAGAAATGATAGTTTGATAGTTTCTTAAGAATGATATAGAAAATCATTCCAATAGAATGATGTAAAATATCATTCTAAAGAAACGATGAAGTATTATTCTAAGGAAATGATTATATATCATTTCAATAGAATGATAACAAATCATTATTCTGAAAGAATGATGATGAATGTTCTAAAGAAATGATAATTTGATTGTTCTTTAAGAACGATAAAAAATCATTCTAAAAAAATGATTATGTATTGTTCCAATAGAACAATAACAAATCATCGTTCTTTCAGAATGATGATGAATCATTTTAAAGGAACAATAATGAATCGTTCTAAAGAAATGATAATTCGATTGTTCCTTAAGAATAATAAAAATTATTCTAAAGAAATGATTATGTATTGTTCTAATAGAATGATAAAAAATCATAGTTCTTTTGAATAATGAAAAATCATTTTTTTGGAATAATGAAAAAATCATTCTTTTAGAATGATGATGTATCGTCTAATAAAACAATAACAAATCATCATTTTTTTTGAACGATGAAAAATCTTTCTTTTGGAACGATGAAAAAATTGTTCTTTCAGAATGATGATGTATCGTTTCTTAAGAATAATAAAAAATTATCATTCTTTCAGAATGATAATATATCATTCCTTAAGAATGATAAAAAATCATCATTCTTTCAGAACGATAATGTATCGTTCCTTAAGAATGATGAAAAAAATCATTCTAAAGGAACGATTATTATATCATTCCAAAAGAATGATAACAAACGTCATTCTTTCAGAATGATAATGTATCATTCTTTTAGGAATGATTTCAATCGTCTCTTTTGGAATGATGAAGTATTGTTTCAATAGAATGATAAAAAAACATCATTTTTTCAGAATGATGAAGTATCGTTCCAAAAGAACAATAAAACAAATTGTTCTTTCGAAATGATAAAAAAATCATTCTTTCAGAGCGATGGTGTATCGTTCCTTTAGGATAATTTCAATCGTCTCTTTTGGAATGAATGTTCATTCCTTTTGAGACGATTTCTATTGTTTCTTTAGAATGATTGTTTGTTACTTTTGAGACGATTTCTATCGTCTCTTTTGGGACGAATATATCATTTCTTTAGGAATGATTTTTCGTTTCTTTTGAAACAATTTCTATCGTCTCTTTTGGGACGAATGTATCATTCCTTTAGGGATAATTTCTATCATCTCTTTTGGAACAAATGTATCACTCCTTTAGGGACAATTTCTATCATCTCTTTATGATAATTGTTCATTCCTTTTGAGACAATTTCTATCGTCTCTTTTGGGATGAATGTATCATCTCTTTAGGATGATTACTCACAGAATGTTTTTATAATTTAGCAAAAATCAGCTCAACAGATTTCGACCAATAAAATATAGTTGATTTGTTACCAAATCTTGAGTCTAATTGAAATTTTGCTGATTATTATAACTGAAAGGTCTTAATGCTGAAAAATGCTAAATTATGTGTGATGTAACAAATTACTATCAATTTTTATAACTTAAGCCAAATTTGCCAAATCATATGACTGAATCGGCTGAATGTTAACCGAATGGTATTAGTGCTGAATGAAATGATTTTAACTAGTGCTAATGTACATATGTATCAGAAAAATGCTACTTTCTTTTATCTTTGTTTTGCATTATTACCATCCTTTAGCATTTCTGAGATATTCTTCAAGGTATTGTTCTTAAAACTAATCATCTATGTCTTTGAACTCACCAAAATTTGGTATTCTACTTTTGTATTTGCACGTTTGTAGCATTAATAGCAGCCAGTTAATGCCGATATATGACCACACAATTTTCTGGCAGCCGGAATATCATTTGAGCAGCAAATGACAGCTAACCTAATTTTTTCTATTTAGAAATTTTGTTGAGATTAATATAACATATATTTATTTCTTTAGGACCTAGTAGTAATCCAAATATCAATATATTTTCTGAACTTTGCATGAAAGGTTACATATAACATCATATATAATACCACTACTAAGATTGCTTAACGAAATCAAGAGTTTAGATAGACGTCTAAATGGTAAAAGTAAAACTTGGTTAAATTATATTAAAACCTTATTAAAAAATCTGCGAAATTTGAAAAAAGATAAAACTATATCAAAGCTTATAAAAATGGCGAAACTATATCAAACACTTAGTAAAAATTTAGCGAAACTAAAGGCTTAGCCATTTTGCCAAATCCAAAATGAGTTTGAACAAGCAACCTTATTCTCTATGATATACAAAGAAAGCAAAGTCTTCCTTTAGAACTAGATTCAGATAGTTTTTATACTTTGATTGAAAATCAAAAACCGCGTTTACAAGGATTTTTTAAAGAATTTGTAAATGCATTGAATTCTAAAAGATCAAAAAAAACATTGGATAATGGAAAGAAGACTGCTATTGGATTTTGTTATCTTCTTGCTGGATTGGGTAATAAATTTGTTAATAATTTAAAACTTAAAATTGGACTTTTTTTAAAAGCATGTGGAACTTCAAGAGAAGGCATTGAAACTTTATCATCAATGGGTCTTAGCGTATGTGCTAAAACAGTTGATAAATTCAGGCAAGAAATATTAATAAACTATCCCAAAAAAATTAATGAATATTTTACAAATTATGTAAGTTATTCAAAAAAAATTGCAAAATGAAACGAAATATATATTTTTTTTATTTATTTTATTATATATTGTTAAAATTTATTAGAATATTATGTAATATTATTTAATTTTATTAATAAATTATAAATTTTAATATTAAAAAAAAATAACTTTGAAAATTAATGCTAATTAAAAGTATATTTTATATAATATATAAAATACTGTATATAGAATAATAATCTTTATTGTCTGGAACGAAGTGAAGGACAATATATTTCTATGCATTATGAAAAAAATTCCTGATCACTTGTGTTTCTCTGTTCACATCATGTAACTATCAACCAATAATCGTCACAGTTAGTTTTTCATTAAATAAATAAATAAATTAAAATAAATAAATAAATTAAAATAAACTAAAACGATATACTTTATTAACAATTAGCATAAAAAAAAACTAATAAATGCTAACTATTTTTTACAAGATAATGAAATTAACTGGTCTTCCTTAACCTTTCTTTCTTACAATCTTTTACATTTTTTTATGCGTTGGAGTCTTTCGAAGCTGAAAGGTTTGAATAAAATATCTCTAAGAGTGCAAACCCTAGATACTGCTATAAAAGAAAGACTGGTAGCAAATTCTTTATTTCCAAAATCTATTCTTACTTTTTCTAATGTAAGCTTTAACTTTTATGCACTGTTATAGCCCAGACTAAACAAATTGGTATTTGCAAACGTAAACATGACTTGCCACTTTTACTTTCCCAGATACATCAGATCGGTACTATTGGTATGACTTTTATAATGTCTAATGCATTAATGGTAGGCTTTCATATTTATCAAATGTGATAAATACTGCTAATGGAAGATAAGATGGTCCTTGCTCATCAAAAATAATGTCTCAAACGATCCCCATTGAGCTATTAACTAGAACAGATATTTGCTGTTAACATAATGTGGCACCCCTGGCTAATAACAGTTTTGCTTCTAGTCTTTTTGCTATATCAGAATTAGCATTTTTAGCTTCGCTACCTCTGATATGAATAGCAACAATTTTAGCAATAGGACAATTCAAAAATCTGAGTTTCCTTTTTTGTTTTTTTCCGATCTTTACTAAGTCATGTTTCTCATTCCTCAACTGTCTCCATTTCTCTCTCTTTGCATTTTCGAAGTATACCTTTGCTGACAGATTTATTATTCATTTTGTAGATTTAATTATTTATTTTTTTTATCAAGCTTTGAAACTAACAATCCATGTTGCAAACACTTTGCCTTTTTTGCCATTTAACATAACATTAATTTTGCCAACCATGTTTCTTGAATGCTTTTGAATTACTTTTATAATAATCAATTTTCCTTTATATGTGATTTATAATATTATTATGCTGAATCAAACCCAAATATTTGCTGTTACTTTTATAGGAACCATTCTTAATTAAATTTAAACTATTTGATTCTTTATTTATTTAAACATTAACTTAAAAAATTTACATATAATTCAATAAAAAAGAAACTTTATTTATATAAAAAATATAAAATGTAACAAAGTTTAATTAATCTATATACTAAAATTGAGTTAATCTTTCATTCTATTTTCCCCATCAATAATCTATGTCTGTGTATATTAACTATTATAATTTAATAAAAAAATTATCTATTAGTAAATTTTTATAAAAAACTCCAAATAATTATGTGGTTCACATAAAAGAACTCCAGATTCACAACGATTCCTATTCCCTAGTATATTTAACATTGATGATTATCATGCCATTCATTCTATGCATCGACCTGTTACTTCAATCACCACCGATAATAAACATTTTGCATCTTGTCTTTTGAAATTAGTTGACAATTTTGCATCAATTCCAATTATTTATCAAAATATATCAATCCAAAATCCAAAAAATATTGATGCTGATAATCTTTGTTGGTATTTAGAAACATATTATAATGGAATTTTTGATACAAGCTATCCCTTAAATGGTAATAATTTTTATTCAAATTTAGTAATGATTTTTAATCAATTATTATGCAAAATTTTACATATAAACTTACAATATTATTTAATTTCTAGTTAAAATATGTTATAAAATTTATTATAAATCTATTACTTTTAAATAAAATTTCATTTTTAATAATTAAAATATTAAATATATACAAAATTTTTAACTTTAAATTTATGATTTTTTTATAAATAAATAATATTTAAATATATAAATAAATGTTTTAAATATAAATTTATATATTTTGTAAAGTTTTTTTAATATTATATAAATAAATAAAAATTAAAAATTTTAGCTTTTATAAAGAAAATACTTTTATTAAAATATTTTTAAAATTCTGAACTTAAATTAATGCAAAAAGTTACTAATTAATATAATTTTTTATTTTAATTTTACTTAAAAAATATTATAAATTTTATTGTAATAATATTATTAGCTTAATAACCAATTTTTAATATATTTATAATTAACTTTAAAGTATAAGTAAAATTCCTTCTAAATTTGAAGGGAAAACCATTGAAGGGATAATATTTCATAAATATATAAAAAAGTATTATTTATGAAATATTTTTCTAATATATAAATCAAAGAAGTGAAAAAATAAAGTTATAAAATCAAAATATAAAGAGTTTATTTGAATGATATATAGATTATATGATTAGTAAGATAAGATATATATGAAAGGTTTCTAAGAAAATAGAGTTTTGAGAATTTTTTATTAAAATTTTAATTTTTATTGTATTTTATTTAACATTATCAAAAAATAAAATGCAATAAAATTAAAATTTTAATAAAAAATGCTCATAGTCAGCAAATTTTTTATATATCTATTAGATATTACTAGTTTTTCTTTATCAAAATATAAATAATTAAATTATTTATAATTCTAATATCTAAAAATCTAAAAATTTATAGGTATTATATTTATTAGAAAAATAAAATAAACAAATATAGGAGCTTATCAATAAAAAAAGAGAAAAATTAAAATTTTATTAAATATAATTTTTTTATAAAATAAATCCAGATTTAACATTAATTAATAAAAACTTTTTTTAGATTTCTTTATTTTTATTAATAAACTCTCATATGTTGATAACATTATTATTTAGCATTAAAATACTAATATTTTTAAAAATGATTTTTATTAAGTCAAGATAAGTAAATATACAATATATGTAATTAAAGATAGCAAGCCTTACTAATCGTAACCTATAATTCGCAATTCTATATTTTATATAAATTGCAATTGCAACTATTTTGAAAATAGGTTGAGAATATGTAATAAATAATAAATATATTTTCTTTTTACCAATCATTATTTTATGATACTTACAATTGAAAATTAGTATTAATATAAGATTAACAAAGATTTTAGCTTTAAGATATTTAGAATAAGAGTTTATAAAAAGTTTTGAAGATTCATATAATCAAAATATATTTTAAGGCAAAGTATAATTATGGTTAAATAATTAGAGTTTATTAAGTAAAAGAATTTATTACAAGTGTATTTGATAACTATCTTATTATCAATAAATTCTTCTTAAGATTTATTATGATTACAAAAATTCTAAAGCTTTTTATTTATAAAAAATTTAATAATATAAAAATAATAAATATAAAAATAAATAAGAAAATAAATTTTAGCATATCTGTTATTTCTCGCGTACTATATATATATGATATATTTAATATATCTAGCAGATTTAGCATATTTTACATATCTGTTAGGATTAGCAGATTTGGCAGATTATATAACAAAGTAAAAATCATATGATCTATTATATCAGGTAATCTTTAATTATTTATTACACTATAATACTACTTATCAATATTTTATTTGATATTTATTAAAGTTGAATTTTCTGAAAAAATAGCAATATTTTATCATTATCAGAATATATTACTTAAAAATTATACTGTAAAATTATTTATTAATAAAGTTTTTTAATATTACATAATTTCAAATACAATTAAAGAATTGTAAATTATAATTGTATAAATATATTCTAATTAAAATAAAAGTTAATATTTTGAAAATGGTATTTTTAAATATTAGTACCTTTTCTTTATCATATCGATATTATCTGAAAGAATATTTCTTGTTAAATTCTGTGATTCAAGATTTGTAATTTATAAAATTTATAATATTTACATATATAATCTTGAATTTTTTAAATGAATTTATTATTAGTAATATTTTTTATTCAAGATTCTTAATGATCTTGTAATTATATATAAAAATAATTATTAATTAAAAAATTTGTAAATTCTTAAAAAATAAATATAAAATTATAAATAACCTTTATTTTGAATTAGTCTGTAAATAAAAATCTGGTTCTACATTTAATAACTCTTTTTAAAATAAAATCCGATTAAATATTAATTCATTCTATTTATTGTTAATGCTTTATATTCAATTTCATCATTTTTTTCATAATAGCAATGTAACCTACTACTTGATTTTCTAGAATAAACATGTCCAAAATAAGATGCAATTGTATTTTATATTGCTCCTCTTGTGATAAGGATCATTCATATCTTTTCGAAAATTTTCAAAATGTGCTAACCAAATTTTCGTTGCTTTTTCTGTATTTTCAACACGGGACTCTTTTATAAAATGAATATGGAATTTTTTAAAATATTCCGGTAGTATTAATTTTTGTGAAAAATGATTAACGAAAAGTTTAATTAATTGTTACTTTATAGCACATGATCCAATTATTATTTGTAATATTAAGTAATCATTTATCATGGGCGTTAGTAACCATGAAATATATTAGTTATTTTACTTTGTCATATTATTAAAATACGTTAACGGTAATAGTAATACTAATTATTGCCTATAAAATTAACTATCAATGACATCTTCTTAACGTCATTATAAATTATCCATTTCATACTTTATTCAGTTCAACGGTTCAGCAATAGCGTAATTAAGTTCATCATATGGGAGGAAAATTAGGATCCGGAGACTTTTTAAAAAATTTGGAGATTTCAACTTATACACGACCTTTCCTTGACTGGGTATTTCTATATAGAAATCAAAAGTATGTGAAAGAAAATTCTGAGGGATGAGAATGGGTATTATGAAGTTTTTCGAATCATGAGTCCGAAAAAACTCTTATAATTCTTAATTTTTATCGAAAATGTTTTAAAATTATGCACGCTCGAAAGAGAGCGATTTTAAAGATATCAATCAGTTGATTGTTCCTTCAATATATGGAATAAAAGCGTTGGTAAACATCATGAATTAGGCAATTTATTTTGGTCTCATGTCTCGTCATATGATTATTATTTTGACAATCAGTGATTACAGTGGATCAACCTGTTATTGTTGATAATGCACCATCTTTGTTTTGTACAATAATTTGATCTAATTAATTTGTTATAAAAAGTTGACAAATCTTTCCTTCTTTCATCCAATTATCAAAATGTCTTGTCGTGGTTGTGCTGCTATAACTTTTTCTGCTGTGTTGTTAAGTCTTTCTCTTTTATCTTTCACGTTAATTGATCTTGACTTCCCAAACGCTGCGCCTTCTCGTTTTACGGGTTATCCATCATGGCATCCAGTTTTTGATCGTTTGTATAATCTTTTATTCACGTTTTTTTTTTTCCTTATATAATATTAACTCATAAAATTGGAAATTTTCAATTTATCGATTTTTAGATTTTGATCAACAAAGTTATGATACTTCAAGTTTCTTTTTAATGATTTCCTTAACTTTATCGGGTTATTACTCATTACAATGGGTTTCACATTGGGATTTACCAAAAAAATTTATTACATATTTTTATCATGAAAATGGAAGTAGAATTCCAGCTATTTGGTTTAATAATTCCATAGCTTATTATCTTTCGTTTACTTCTGTATCCGGGATTGCCTTATTCATTCTTGATACAGGAAAGTTATGGTCAACTTTCGGTGTTTTACATAATGTTTGGGAAGTTTGTATTTTGTTATTATTAGCTCAAGGAGGAAAAATCACTTCAAGTCTTTTTTATGCATTTGTCGCTTTTTACGTAATGCTTGTAAATGTGTTGAATATTGTTTTACCTTGGCCTTATGATGCAATTTGGTTCAAAGCACAGGGTAAATGTTTAGACGAATCTTATTTTATTTTATATTTTTTTTCGTTGATTTGTCAAACTAATTTATATATATTTAGGTCTTTGCTCGGATTATGCGTTATTTATCGTATTTGTTCGTATTTACTTTGCTACTCGAGAGTATGTTAAAGAACAATCATCAGCACAACTTCCCCTGACCAATGAAGATGATATTTCACCGGCTAATGATGAACCAAGCGTCTCACCAAAAGTTATACAACATCCAAATCAAATTTTATTGTTACTTTTTGCATCTTTTACGCATATAATGGGAAATGCCGCCGCCTCAATCTTTCCAGTTGATGCAAGATCGTAAAGTTTTCCTTTTCTTTTTCTTTAAAAATTTTGTTGTTCATGACATTTTTAATACGTTATTAATTTTAATCTTTCCCCTCATTTATAGACATATTTTCTTCAATCTAAGTTATTCCATTACATTCCCCGCTTACGCCCTTTACATATATTTTGATACCCATTGTACAAGTGTTTTACAGTCAAAACGAATTCTATTACCCGATACACCCGTCTGGAAAGTCATCTTGATTGCTTTGTGGTCTATCATTTTTTCGATTTTAACGATTCGAACAGGATTATAATTAGTCATTTATGTATTTTATTCATATGAATGATTCATATTATTATTATTATTATTCAATGTTAAATTCAATGATCATCGTGTGTCCTTTCCGCGAAGAATGCAATATTGAACGACATGAAAATAAACACAGCTCCATTTCAATAGTATGTGCATAAAACAAAAATGTCAATCATATATATTGAAATTTAATTTTAAAAATAAATTTGCATAACTTATTTTAAAAACCCCAGTAAGATCGACAATTTTTTAATTTTGTTTTTCGCCGTGATCTTCACTGATCGTAAATCAAGCAAATCTATTTCGGATGGTTTCCTATGAAAAGTGATCGAAGGGATTCCATGATATAAAAAAAATAATTTTCCTTAAAAGCAGTGGCAAATCTGCCAGCGCAATGAAAAAAAAAGGATAACGCTTGAGCAAAAGCAAAAAGTCTGGTGTGACCAATTTTGATTTCCCTTCCACATTCGTATTGGATAAATCAAAAATTCCCGTGATTTGTTGGCTAAACCATATACGAACTCGAGGTGATTTTGTAAAACTAAAACACCACTTATCTCTTCCCCAAATTTAAATAAATTTAGTTGAACCGAAGGGTAATTAAATCATGGTAAAAAAGGAAATGATTTTTTTTAGAAAACAGTTATCGTTATCTATTTGTCAATTATTGTATATATAATAATTTTTTTTACTTATTATATTGTTTGTTTTTCAATAAAATTAAAAAGGTGATAACGTTTCGGTCTAATCCAACTTGAGTAAAAAATGGTGGTCTTTTTTAGATGGACCGTGTAAAAAATTCGAAAAAGAAATCTTGTAATTTATTAAAAAAAAAATTTTCATAAACATGCCTTATCAATAATCAAATAATTATATTGGTTGCATGATGAATGAATTTTTATTTTTTAATAGATTATCTTCTTTAAAATAGAAAGGAAATCTGCTAAAATTTTTTTTTACAATCAGCGAATAATCTCGTAAAATTTTTTTTATGAGGGCATTTCGTCTTTTTTGAAACGCATTTGATAACATAATTTTTGGAGAATCGTATAATGAATTAGTCAGTTAATTATGCGCGTGGATTGTTTGGTTGCGTTCGTAAATGCGTGTGCCACATGAAAGAGAAGTCACGCATGTTATAAATTAAATTTGTGTTGACGTTTATACACGCATGTAACACAACGTAGCTTGCCCGCGGTTGATCGTGGTAAAAATGACGAGTTAAAATTTTACATCATATGCTAATCGCAAATAATAATGCGTATGTTTGTTTTCCGAAATAATTTTCAGTGGAAAAAAAAAATGATTTTTTTTTACGGAGAAATTACACTGCTTTTAACCTAATTTGGGTTACATATAATATAGTTAATATGAAGATCATGTATTAGGATTGTTTAATTTAATAATAAAATAATTTATACAAGTTCCTATAAACAAATTACAAAAGAAATTTTTTTTTTTACAATTGGTTTATCAACAATAAGGTAACACCAATGTCTTACGATTCTCAAGTCAAGTACCCTTCCTTTTCATTTGATTTACGATTATGAAGAATATGATTATTTTCTAAGTTTGACCAATTTTTTAATTAGTTGTTACACGGAATCCGAAAGAGGATTTGCCAATATTTTAATTTGGGTTCCATTGTTTTTTTTTTTTTTTTTTTTTTCTCAACCTTTCATTTTTTATTTCATTTGATTTTATTTACTTTCCTTTCCATTTTTTTCTCCTATTTAAATCCTTAAGTACAAGGTTTATTAAACCTTGCAACTTATACTTTTCGTCGAGATTTTTTTTCATATTTAGTTTTTTTTTTTTTTTTTACAGTTTTTTTTTCTTTTAACATAAGGAAAAAAAAAATTTTTTTATTCCTTTATGTTTTCAAACATAATCTCTCACGCCAACAATTGTCCTGGTAAAAATTCATTTCGGCACTCCCTATCGCCTTGAAAATTTTTTACATCACATTCCTTTATCATAACGACTCTATTCATCTTATCACATAAAATTTCCCGAATTATCATTTTGAAAAGTAATCCAATCTTTAATACAATAATACCCCGTTTTTCATTCATCATCTCAAATTTAACGATTGTTATTACTTTCCTTTTTAGACATCTATCGAATCCGATTAATATCATTTTTACACACACAACTCACATATTACTTCCCTTTCTTTTTTTTCCTTTTTTTTTAATTAAAAAAAAAAGTAATATCATCATCATCCGTCATCAGTCCTACTTGTCTACATTCTTCGCACGCAATAACTTTGTGAATTATTATTTACAGTATTTCAAAAAAAAGCCAAAGGATTATAAATTTTATAGAGAAAGAAGATTTATTTCATTTTTTCATTTTTTTTTATTGTATTTCTTTAATATATTATATATAAAATGATCAAATCAACCATATTAAACCCAATACGGGTCTCAATAATAATATGTCTTCTAATTGTTATAAATTTGATCATGTTGTCGAATTTGAGTAAAAGTCAATCGAGTTCATTAAATGGTGTGCTGGACTCACCCAATAATGGTATGAGACTATCCATTTTATATCCTAGACAGGAGGATGGAAAGAATGATCCACCAAAGGATGATGAAAAGGAACCGGCAGAACAGGAGAATAATAAAGCAGATAATAACGAACAAAAGGAACCTAAAGAAAATAAGCCGGAAAATAAAGAGCAAAAAGAATCCGATCAAAAGGAGAAAGAGCCGGAAAATAAAGAACCAGAGTCTAAGCCGGCTGAAAAAGAAGAGCCAAAAGAACCAAAGGAACCTGAGCAAAAAGAAAAAAAGCCGGAAGATAAAGAACCAAAAGAACCCGATCAAAAGGAGAAAGAGCCAGAAAATAAAGAAGAACCAAAAGAACCCAAGAAACCTAATGAAGAACCAAAGGAACCAGAACCTAAGGAAAAAAAGCCAGAAAATAAAGAAGAACCAAAAGAACCCAAGAAACCTAATGAAGAACCAAAGGAACCAGAACCTAAGGAAAAACCGGCTGAACAAAAACCAAAAGAACCCAAGCAACCTAATGAAGAACAAAAAGAACCAAAAGAAGAGCCCAAGGAAAAACCGGTTGAACAAGAAGAACCAAAAGAACCAAAGGTGTCAGTACCTAAGGAAAAACCGATTGAACAAGAAGAACCAAAAGAACCAAATGTTCCAGTACCTAAGGAAAAACCGGTTGAACAAGAAGAACCAAAAGAACCAAAGGTGTCAGTACCTAAGGAAAAACCGATTGAACAAGAAGAACCAAAAGAACCAAATGTTCCAGTACCTAAGGAAAAACCGGTTGAACAAGAAGAACCAAAAGAACCAAAGGTGTCAGTACCTAAGGAAAAACCGATTGAACAAGAAGAACCAAAAGAACCAAATGTTCCAGTACCTAAGGAAAAACCGGTTGAACAAGAAGAACCAAAAGAACCAAAGGTGTCAGTACCTAAGGAAAAACCGATTGAACAAGAAGAACCAAAAGAACCAAATGTTCCAGCACCCAAGGAAAAACCGGTTGAACAAGAAGAACCAAAAGAACCAAAGGTTCCAGTACCTAAGGAAAAACCAGTTGAACCAAAAGAACCAAAGATTCCAGAACCAAAGGAAAAACCGGTTGAACAAGAAGAACCAAAAGAACCAAAGGTTCCAGTACCTAAGGAAAAACCGATTGAACAAGAAGAACCAAAAGAACCAAAGATTCCAGTACCTAAGGAAAAACCTGTTGAACCAAAAGAACCAAAGGTTCCAGTACCCAAGGAAAATCCTGTTGGACCAAAAGAGCCGGAGCCAAATGAAAATGTGCCAAAGGAACCAGCCAAAGAACAACAGAAGCCAAAAAAACCGGCTGAGCAAGAAAATGATAAAGATCCGAAGGACCCAAAAGAAATAAAGAAACCTCCTACACAAGAAAATGGCAATGATCCAAAGAACCCAGAAGAAAAGCAACCACCCAATCAAGAAAATGGTAAAGAACCAAAGGTTCCACCAGAAGACGAACCTAAAACATTAGAACCAAGCGTTACAATTTCCGAACCAGAACCAACTAGGAGTAAAAACCCATCACCCAAGCCCACAAAAGATCCCAAAATCGGTAAAAATCCAAATAACAATGAAAAACCAAATGATGATGGAACCGAAAAACAAACACCAAAGAATAAAGACAAATTTATTCCTCCATCAAAAATAAATTTTACGTTGAATACGTCCGTTCCTGAAACTGCCACGGTCACAATTCCTAGCAACATTCCTGAAGAGATTATAATTAATGAAGCAGCTTCGTATGAAGCTCGTCCTCGTAAGTATTTGTATGATTTATGTTTGATAATTTAAAATCTAGATTTATTGATATTGAATCACTTATATTGTAGCGGGTACCGTTCAAGTTCAGTTGAAATTTACGAATCAACTTCTATGGGTAGATGTAGTTAAAGATGATATTTTACCTACACAATTTGCCCAATTTTTGCATCGAGATATTGCATACTTTGTTAATATTAATCCTAATGATGTCATAATTAGTGGATTGGAAGCTGCTGAGGATGGAGGTGTTATTATGAAAATAATTATACCTGAGAACAAATTCGAAGCATTTTCTAACGTAATTAAAGATAATACGAATCCATTTTATTCAGAGGGTTCGGAATTAAATAAATTGATTGACAAAAAAGCGTCTCCATTGTTGTTAGTCGGTATGTAGTTTAATATGCAGATTTTTTTATTTTTTTTTTTCAATTTAATTGTTTACTTAATATTAATTGAAATTTTTAATTTTTTAATTTCCAAAGGCAACAAATCCTGGGACAAAACAAATATATTAAATCCTGTACCGGCTGATGCAAATAATGGTTCAGTCAATTCAAATAAGGGAATAATTATTGGATTAGCAGTCGGATGTTCAACGATACTGTATGCAGGATTAACGGCTCTTGTTATACGAGCTTATAAGAGAAGCAAGTCAAGAACCCAAGAAAATTATGTGTATGGATCACAAATAGCATGATTCATGGGCCAAACCGGGAATGTATTATAGTAAACTTGAGTTATCAGCATAAAACTAGATTTATATTTTTATCTTAGAAGGTGTATTCTATAATTTTACTCATTGTGATTTTTTTTGATTTTTTCTTGTATTTTTTCCCTTTCATTGTATTTATTATTTAATCATTCTACATTGAACCACAGTATATAATAACTTCACGCCTTTTTTATTACTATTTTCATAATAAATAAAATTTGTTTTTTTTTGGATTGTCGTTATATATATACTGCATACTGTATATATATTACATACATTTATTTAATTTAATTTAATATTTTTAATTCTTTTTTTTTATTTCATTTTTATGTTTTTATTTTTTTTATTTACAAAACTCATTTAAATTTTATACTAAAAATAAAGTATTTCCTTCCCTAATACCAATCCTATTACAAATATCTTGAATAGAAAGCATAAAACCATTATTACCGCAAACAATAATTTTTGAATTATCAGGAAAATAATTAATAACAATATTGGGAGGATTAAGAACCGTAGAATGTGTAATAGAAGACTCAACTAATGGATCCTGAACCATTGTAGGATATTCTCTTAGTTGCGCGACATCAACATTAGAAGGATATTGTTGTCGTTCTTGAGATTGTTGAAGAACTGGAGTATTATAAATATCAAAACTATCTCCAGAAATTTGTGGTCGAGGATAATAAACTGTCTGATTAGGAGGTATCATGCTACAAGTGAACTCAACTTCACTTTGTTGACCAAGATTAGGATCACTGTCGATAGCATGATTTGAACCGGTATTAATGTTGTAAGATAACCAATCAAATAAAATAACATCATCAATGTATCCTTTAAGACAATCCCAATTATCTGGCGGATTAGAAAGTATATAATCAATAGTAAGGTTCCCTTTAAATTTTCTAACTAAACTATCTAAATGTTTTGGATAAATAATATCTGAAGCCGAATTATTTGCAAATAATAAGTGTAACTTATAAGTATTTGGTGGCAAGATCCTTTGTTTTAATGAATTCTGATATTCCTGTAAGTGATAATGAATCTAAAAATTAAAAATAAAATGATAAATAATTTTATTTTCCTGGTGATAAAAGAAACAATCTGTCACGATAATTACCAATTGTAACATTGGAGTTATACCGGAACCACCACAAATCATGAATAAATTACTCCAGCATCCATTAAGTTGATTTGGATTTAATAAAATATTAGGTATGGGTTGATCCAATGGAATTGAAACGTTTTTGAAAATGCTTTCAGAGACATTAAACGGTCCTCTAACCGATATTTCGAAATTTGTTAATTGTTTGTCCTTTAAAATGCAATAGAATTTATTTATAAAAATCATTTTTGTATTAATGAAGTTATATAGAATTATTTACTTACCATATATTTAGACATGAATCCATCCTTGTAAATTTTCACTAATATCCAAAACCTTCTATCCAAATGATAATTATTTCTATCAACATCCTCGTCATTTTCTTCGGAAAATTCTTGCAATAAAGGTGTATATTTTCTAATGATCACTTGATCATCGATGTAACACATGATTTCAATATAGTCTCCAGGAATGAATGTTCTAACAGGAAAGTTATCATTTTTCCGAATCGGTTTCAATGTAAATTTTTTAACTATTGGTGAATCATATTGGTAGTTACCATGACTTGTCACTATTTCAATATTGGTTATTATGCACCGATGAAATATAGATGAATTTGATGAATCAAACTGATTATGTTGCTGTTGCTGTTCTTGTTGTTGTTGCTGCTGCTGCTGTTGTTGTTGTTGGAAAAGAATTTGTTGTACATTATTTTCAGTGATTTCCTCTTTTTCAGTGAATAATTTAGCAATAACCAAGGTGGCCAATTTGGTAGTTGCGTATAATGAATGACTGTGCACTGCAACTCTACTCAACTTCTTTCCAAAAAATTTATTTACATTAATAATATCAATAAAGTTGGCAAATGTCTCATTCTTATCCCTTTTATTCATACTATTCCTTTTAATAATATTACTAATCTGTTGATCCTTTTCATTCATGATGAGAAATTCTTCTTCATCAACACTGCTGCTTAATTGACTGTCGTCGTTTTTATGAGTGATATGAAAGAAATCCTTTGTAATATCAGTTCCAATCACTCTTTGTAAAATTTTTACCCCTCCAGGATGATATTTCATCCATTTACTTATATCAAATATCATACCTTCCACTATGACCAATTTCATTCCACGAATTACTCTTTGATTAAATTCATCCAATGTCATTGTTGGTAATTGATCATAATCTCTAATGAAATGTTGTAATCGGATATCGGTGACGCGTGTATTTTCGTTAACCATAGTATACAAAAATTTCATATTTCTCACTCTAAATATATTTTCGCTTACGAAGAATGTAATCACTATTAGACTTATCCAAACCAAATAAATATTGCTCCAATGATTTTCGATCAAATTATTTTCGTTGTTAAAATCTTTTATTCCAATATACATATTCACCCTACAAAAAAAAAATATATAAAATAAAATAAATTAAACCATCCTTTAAAAATAATATAACAACAACGACGATAACTTTACCATGAGAGAATGATTAATGCAATTCCCAACGTCAAATGAATAATTTTGAATAATTTGATGATTCCCATATTAACTGATTCAACATTTCCGAGATTCCAGATATTAAATATCCCTATTCCAATCTGTACGCCCATTATGCAAAATATTATTATTCCAATTCTAAAAATAAATAAATGAAAAATAAAATTTAGTGCTTAATAAAAAACATTGAAAGAGAATGAATTGCTTACATTCCGTGAGCACCTCTTATGAATCGTTTTTCCATTATGGCCAAGGCTATGCCACCAAACATGGCAACGATCACCGCTCCAAACAATTGTAAATTTCTGTGAAATTTCATGTAGGAACCTACCGTTTTCATGTACCTGACTCTCCAAATTGAAACTGGTTACGTGAAACACACAAAATTAATAGTTTATATCAAGTATAACGAAAAAAAAATTTAAGAAAAAAAGAAAATAATAACTACCCGGAAAAAGAATCCTATTTTATTATTTTTTTTTAAAAAAAAAATACTTTTAATGAGTGAATAATTAATGAATGAATTGTTTTTTTTTTAAAAAACAAAAGAAAAAATCTCACCCCCATACTAGGAACATTCCAATTCCATGAGATAATAAATTTTGTCTTCTTTTATTTATAAATGTTGCATCTGAAAAGAAGTTCATGTCCGGTATTGTTCCTCTATTTCCTGCATGATAAGTTAGAAAGTTATCATTTGGATTCCATGCATATATCACTAAATTCGTTTAATTAATTGATTTTAATTAAAAAAAAACTGTCAAAAAACAAATAGTTAAATATAAAAATATAAATAATTAAATAATCACGTGTTAAATTCTTATCAGCGGTAATAGGTTTCATGAAACTTCCTTTAACTTTTAATGGCCTAACGATTTCAACTTGAGTATAAATACCACTACTAATTCTATGACCCAACACTTTAACAAATTGATTCTGTTCATCAACTAATTCAGGAGTGAAATAAGCATTTGCTTTATATTGTTTTACTTCAACATAAGATTCATTAATGTTCCGACAAATAATCATGTCAGAAGTAATCATGGTTCTATCGTTGGGTTCGCCGAAACCAATGGCAAACCATCCAACCGTACTAGCCGAAATTAACTTAAGATGAATATTACGACCAATTACTTCCCAAAAAATCTCATAACCATCTGAAAATTTTAAATGATTTGATGCCGTATAAAAAAAATTTTTTTCAAGAATGTTGTCTTTGTCATTATTTGTTGTGTCATTCGGTGTTACGGATTTTAATGATGTTGATGGTTGTACTATCCAAATATTTGCCGGTAATTTATATGTCTCTGGTGAATTCCTTGCTATTATTTGTGATAACGTTGTATGATTTATCTCCAAAAGTTCTTGATCGCTAAGTTCGGCATCTTCTACTTCAAACCAAAGTCTGTCTGAATCTCTTAACAACATCATCTATTTCATCAAGAAAAATAGATTTTAGTCATGAGTCATATAATACTAATAATAATAATTTTAATAGGATACCTGATCATAAAAACTTTTATAAAATAATTCACCAAAACTAGAACCATTAACATGATCTTCAGCAAGTCCACCAATGAATGCTTCAACTCTATCAATATCATTTGAATAAGTTTCAATCAATCTATTTTGTACGATAGGATCGTTTGTTATGTTTGACCATTCTGTTGCTCTTTTTAATCCCATTGCTTCTCTGGCATCATTATATAATGGTATTACATGATCTCTGTTTCTTATTACATCAATACTAACAAAAGATATAATTATATTAATAATCTTAAAGAGGGTTTCTTTTGATTGTATTACATATATGTTACCTTAAAATATCCATCTCTTCTGTAATATTTTGATGACGTGACATAAATTTTCTCATAAAATCCGAAAAAAATATATCGGTTTCTTCTTGTCTAAATATCAAGAAAAAATACTTTATTATGTAACCAATTCATTAAAAAAGTTAATCAATCTATTATTACCTTTGAAGAGCTAATGAAAGAGCTATAGAAGGTACGCCATAGGTTTCTAGCAGCCGAGGCCTCTGTAATGAATTTAATGATAATGTGGCCAACACTTGTCCGTTACTATTAACAATATTATGATAATCACTAATGTATATGTATATATATGTTATTTTTTTTATTTTAAAAAAAAGCATCAATATCGTAAAAGAAACATTAAAATCAAAATCAATTTAATTTTAAATACCTGACTTCGGAATGGCCATATCTGTATGCAACGGTTGCAAAAAATGTATCAATACTAGGTTCTAAACTTGGATTATATCCTTTGTAAGGTGGTAGAGGTGATCCTAAAGCAATGCCGACTTTTTTTTAAAAAAAACAAAAGAAATTTTTAAACCTTCAATCAAATTTAATACAAATTATAATTATTATTATTATTAAACCCTTACGATATTCATAAAAGGTAACGCGTTGCAATAAAGCGATTACCCATTTTCTACATTCTTGGAAATATTTATCATCGTCCCAACCATCTCCATGTAACTCCCATAATGCATCACATCTTCTATTGTGTTCTCTCAAGAATACTATGTAAAACAAATCAGTAAATACATTTCTTCCTTTGATAGCCGTGTATCCAAAAATATATTCATCATGTTCATCTGTTGGCGGATATCCCAACTTTGAGTCTTCTGAATTATCACTATAAATTAACAACATTCTTCCATGGTTACCAATATCACGTACACGAGACGATTTCTCATTATCAAGACCATATAGTTGTGATCCGTCTAAAAATGAAGTGCCTAAATTTGATCCCACCGAATTTGCTGTCGAAGATGATCGATTAAATTGTATTGCCAGCTATATATGCGTTGAAAATTTTTAGTTAAAAATCATTGCCACAAAAAAAATCAATTTAAAAAAATAAATACCTGATCTATCACGAGATTTTCATTTTGAGGATTTTGTGACAAGTATGTTAGATCATCTTGAGGGATATAAATTCCGGTTGGGTAATTTTCTCCAGAATAATCTCCAGAAACTATATCCATTTTCAAAAAGAATCCCCAATATGTGAACTATTAAAACATGCGGTGAAAAAAAAAAATACTTCAGTATTTGCTGCGCCAACTTATTAACTGCGCCGTAACGGTTTGTTTGTTCCTTTTAAATTACCATGTGAGAAATTTTACGTTTTGACTTATACTTGTCCAAGAGATCTAAATTATAAACATCATCCATAGTTGCTTGTATGGATCCAATCTTATTGCTCGCACATCTAGGTAATGGAAATAAATTCTCGGGTAATACAGCGCTGCAATTTGCATATTCATTCGGTACCTCCGAAGAATAATTTCCTGGAGTTGGAATCATGGACGCCCCATTGCCATTAATAATGTTTGTATAGTAAGAAATTGGAGGATTTGATCGCGATAATGGGGATTTCATGGAACCTAACGATGGGTTATTCAAATTATTGTATGTACCGTTAAGTGTTCTATATTCTGCGTATATTAATGTGAATAATAATGGAATGAGTAATAAAGTTATTAAATGATTTGACATTTTTTATTATTAATTATTATTAATTATTATTATTGGTTATATTTTATTTTCGAAAAAATTATATTTGTATACATCAATTTTTTGGAAAACAGAAAAATTTAGGAAAACTGAGTCAATTTATAATCGAATAAATTTCCTTGGGAAAAATTTACAAGTTTTTATGATAAATAAGGTAATAATTGTCCCATTATGGTATATGTGTTTTTAAGCCTTACCGTTCGGTTATTTTACGATTACGCCTAAGCCATGATAATTAAATGATACTTTTCATTTTCGTTTTTTTTATGATTTCATTAGATTAATTAGATTAATTCGGTTTAAACATTTATCGTTACTTGGCTGACTGCGGCTGATGATCAGAATCGGTTAATTTTTTTTAATATAAATCGTTAAAAAAAGGTAATCTTGGTTTATCTGAGATGGATCCGCCATAATTGCAGATATTATGCGATTTTATCGGGGAAAAAATACCGGTAAAAATAATTACGAACCAGAATTTCGAAAAATTTCGGAAGTTTCGAAGGGAATTTTTGTTACAGCAAACAGAAAATTTGTTTTGTTTTGAAGCCATACCGAAACCGCGCGGCAAAACATCTTTATATAAATTGGTTTCTAGGAGTAAGGTTTTCATGTATCTATTTCACATGTATGAAAACACATAACATAATTCATTTTTGGATAGAATCGTGCAATGCGAAAATAAAAAAATACAAATGCAATTTATAATTTCTAAAATGCAAGCATTTGCAAAATAATTAGTCCGGAGCGAAGCGAAGGATTATATACTTCTATGCAAGGTGACACAGGATGTTCCATTGTCCGCCCACTCAAAATTGAGTCGACATGATTAATCTCCTTCGTTACACTTGTTCCCTAGTATTTCATACATGATAAATTATCACAAATAAAGAAAATTATCTTGTTAAAAGAAACATTGGTAGGTTTTCCCAGTATAAAGATTTACTTGACGAGAACTTGATCCATCCCACTCGGTTCCAAAATATAGCAGAAACGCGCATATTGATTATACAGAGCAATTCGCTTATCAGTAGCCGGACATGTCGCATGTCGATCATAGCAAATGACATTGATATGATGTCGATCATTTGATCGACAAAATTTTTTTGCCCTTTTTTTACTTCGTATGTAAACTGTGTTACATTTCGTTACATCAAAAATGTTTCTATTTTTTGATATACAGTATTTATTATATGAATAATCGAAACTTTTTTTTTTAATACTTTTTATCTATTTTTATTTAATAATAAACATTATTTTTGGAATATAAACACACTAAGTACAAATATAAAATTTTTTAAAAGATTACAAAAAAATAAATTTGCAATTATTCAACTTATAAAAATTTATTTAAAAATATTATTTAATTATTTCCTACAATAAATATATAAATTTTATTATTCTTTATATTAAAAATTAGAGAAATTTTAACATAATTCAAGAATAACCTAAAATTTATTTGAATATTTACCTTTTTCACCTTAATAAAACTTGTTTCTTTTGCTAAATTATAACATATATTATTAGTTAAATGTTACCTAATAAACATTTTTAAATTAAAAAATTAATTTTTTGCATTTTATGCAAAAACTATTTGAATAATTAATTACCTTTATAACCTAAGAAATTATTTTTTCTCATATAAAATTATATTTATTTTAACTGTCAAAATCATACTTTCTTTTCAACTTTAAGATCTTAAAAAAAGAAGCTTTTTAGAATAAATCTTCTTGTAATTGCAAAGAAAAAAATAATTTTTAAAAGTGGTAAATTGTTAAAATAAATGAATAGATCATATGACCTTTTATTAATTACTTAATTTTTATAAGCAGTATATGTTAAAAAAAGTTTAATGGTTGATCTATATGTAACATGTTTGGCTAGAGTGATATGAAAAGGTGTGGAGTCCTATAAAGATAATGAGTGGTGTATATCATCTTATGTAACATTTACTCAAGTGATGAATAAGATTAACTGACCAAAATTATAATAATATGGGTTAAAAGTGATATATGTAACTTGAATACATTTCACACTAATATCATGTAATCATAATAAACATCACTGTACACTACTAATCACCTTCATAAAACTCCACACCTTTTTGTATTACCTATCTAGCTATTATTCCTAGGTGATTTTTAGTTATAATACATATTAAGAATTTACAGTATAATAAATTGGAAAAAGTTTAAGTAAGAATCATAATATAAAATCCTATATTTTATTTTTTGTTATCTCTGATATAAAGGTAAGTTTGAATTTTTGTTTTACTTGTATAATGCAGATAAAAAAGACTAATTGATTAATTTCTTATCTGTTATTTTTTATGATTCAGATTAACTATTTTTTACTTATCAATTTTTGTTATTTTAAATCAAAAATTTATTACATCAGTAAATTTAATAAAGCGAAGTATTATGTAATCTCTACACCCCGTAATATTATGTAAGGTTACGAGGCTGTTGAAAAATTTACATATGCGTAATACTTTGAAGCTTTATGACACATAGGACTTCAAATGTTTTATGTTGCATAGTATTGCGACAGTTTTGCAATGCGTAATATTGCAACTAAAGATGATTCCCATAATTATTTTTAAAATTTTTATCTAGTTGCAACTTAAGTTGCAACACTTTGAGTTGCAACTATTTATGAA